>CANSNZ010000157.1:0-286414 GCA_947646795.1 Beta lomatogona | reverse complement strand
TGTCTATTTACAGTTTGGAATGATGATGCATCATCGATCGAATTTGAGAGCTTGTGTAGTTTATTTTACAATACTTTGAGTTATATTTCATAGTTGGTTTGGTTTGGTTTCCTTAAGTTGACTTTGGTTTTGTTGCTCGTTTTAAAGTTGACTGGCGTCGATTTCAAGTTTTAGTTATAAAGTTATTTTATGTTTTCCGCTCAAAATTTTGGTTGAAGTAGGCTTTCGTATTTTTAGCAGATAAGATTTAAAGGGGATTATTCCTGTGTTTTATTTTAAAAGGTATAGAAAAGAGAGAATGTTCATGGTGTTACAATGACCCAATTCCAAAATATACATGGCCTATTTAATACTCCCCATGCTACTTGCAACACTTTGACCAAAACTCACCTTTTGGTCAAATAAAGTGTCGGAAGTAACTTAGAACAGAGGAAAGTATTCGTTATTTTGGATTTTTGGTCCCAATCACCCTCAATCCAAAACCAAACCGTAAATCCCAATTCTTTCGAAAAACTCAATCCGAATTCAATATAACATAGTTCAAGACCAATACAAATTACTAATATGGTATGGATCGTTTTGGATTTTGGATTTTATCCAACTAACTTTACCCTAACGATTGGTGGTTGTTCAAATATGCTTCAAATACGATCAATTTACAATATAGCTTTAATTTTATGAAAAATATATTTTGTTAGATTAATAATAACATATTATCTTATTTAAATTTTTGATAAATATAAAATAAATATTCCATCCATTCCTCTATTGATGTTCCCTCGTTTGACTTGGGTAAGTTTACTCATACACATTTTTTGAATATTAATATACGAATCTATATTATATTAGTGAAAAATTACTATAAAAATTGAAATCATTAAAGAACTCATGGAGATGACTCTAATGTTAAGTCTATATATCATGACATTTTTTCTATATACTGGGAAAAAAAAATAGAAGATTAATTATGTGTAATTCTAAATAGTGCCAAAATTCCAAGTAGAACATTAATATATAATGAACGGAGGGAGTATAAGAATAGTGTATTATATGTGATTATAGCACTGGAGTATTTGGTGTGTTTTATAGAATTAAATAAACCGGGACTACGCTTTAACTATCTATTCATAAGAGGAGATCTCTAATGAATATAGGGGTGATATGTTTATCCTCAAATAAATTTTGGAATTAAATAAAAAAATTAAAAAATAAAATAAATTCATAATGGTTAAGATAAAAGAAAATTAGAGTTTGAATTTACCGAATTAGCTAAGAATTGGAGGATCATGACTAAGATAATATTGTTATTTTCAATGTCAATCATTAATACTTTAAACGAAAAGTTCAAAATAAATCACAAAATTTTTATAAAAGTATATAGAACAAAATAAAATGGAGGAAAATATTTTGTCATCTTATTTATATATCATACACTAAGAATATTAGTATAATTCTACCACATAAAATATTAACGTGCATCATACGTCTAACTTCCGAAACTAGTGAATTTATCTACTCCTGAATTACTAATGAGCTACAAAGTCTTTTAAGCAATGGGCTATATATATATATATAAGAATAGCGTATTGTATGTGATTATAAATAAATTTGTCAACTAAAAACTTCTTCATTATTTCCATTTTATAATGAAATAGACTACTATTTATCTCACACACACACAAAAAATGATATGAAGAAGCAACGACACCCGTAATTTTGTAGCCTTTAGCTAGTTTAGAGGACATCTCATAAACAGTACAAATAAAACTTACCCGTTTAATTTTAAGTGCAACACAATACTAGAAAACATACCTTATTTTAGGACGGAAATCCGCTGTAGATGCGACGGAATTTCTCCCGCCATGCCCCCGTCAGAAAAAGGGGGTCATCATGTTGCTGACTATCCTGGCCATAGAGTATCCGTCACTAAAGGCATTTGTGAAGGGATAATGTCCCGTCGCAAAGATGTTAAATAGTGCACATTTTTTACTTTTCACTATTAACATATACCATTTTGACCGTATTTGTCTACTAATATACAAAAACAAAACATTATCCTAAAAGATGTTGTTAAACTAATTCTAATAAGTATTTTCATAATATCAACTTTTTTATAAATTTTATCGCCAATATATAATAGAGATAGTTAAATGGTTAGCAAGTGATCGCGTTGGGCAGTTGCCCTTATGAGAAGACATAGGAAGTATATACAATGTGTGTCGTGCAATTGGAACCACTGACTTAGAAACGATGTAATGGGAGAAACTGAGATGCCCATTGTATTCGCCCTGTCCTTTTTCCTAAGGTTATACACCATTCTCACTCACAGGCACTTTTGAGTATAGTTTTGAGCTACATAAACGCATGCCATAGATGGAAAGAAACATAATCAATAGAAGTATTCAGAACATCTTTTTCATGAACAATGTAGAACTAGAACATGATGAAAAAGACACTCATAAAAAAGTATGAAGCATGCATGATCGACGTTGATGGAGGAGGGGAAACAAATGTAACTTCCACATAGGAATCCAAGGAACAAAAGACTAATTCGGGAGACGATCAATATGATGAGGAATGAAATGCCTACATTAATAGAAGAAGATAATATTAGCTTTGTAACCTCCAACATAATCTTCGTAACGACGTAGCTAGAATTAAGAGTTAATGGAGCCAAGAATATTTAAAGTAAATTTATAAAAAAAATTACTTTAATTATCCCATTTTACCACTCAAGTAAGAAGATTAATGTAATATAATAGCCATTTTAATAATATATACCTTAAAACCTACAAAAAGCCACTTTCAAATATATGGACTGCAAAACCCCCGCGGCCCCCATGTAGCTTCGCCCTTGTCCGTAGAGAAGATGAGGAGTTATGACAGTTATCCAATAACTCATACTCAATTATGGTCATGGAATGATGATTAAAAGATGTTACAATGAAGCATAATATTCACAAGGAAAAAAGATTGGTCAGTTTACCCACACTCCACCCATGGCCAAGACAAACAGCGAGGAAGATTACAAAACCATTATTCCAACAGTTCCTATATATTGCAAACCCAACCTGTCTCGTCTTTAGTGCTGTATGCTTTCATATGTTCATGTATGATGCAGTAACTTCTGATCTTTCTATTCCTTAGGTTTTGTTTGGTAGGAAGGATTTGGGTGGAAAGGTTGTAAAAGCGAAAGGTAAAACAAACTTTCCACGCTTCTGGTAAAAGAAAATAAGAGGGGCTTGATTTAAAGGAGATTAACTGAAGCACAGGAATACTCTTAAATTCTTCCTTTCCTTTCCTCCCAAAATCGAGGAACTCGACATGAAAGAAAGTTAACAAGCCTTTTACATATGTTTTCTTTATTTCCTTCCTTTCCTTTCCTTTACTAACGACAACCAAACACGCGATTTCTCCTCAAATCCATCAATTATACCAAACATCGGAAACTACAACTACCAATTTTTTTCTTCTTTTCCTTTCTTTCCTTTCTCTTCCTTTCTTTTCCTCCTTTACTAAAAAAAATACCAAACAAAAGTTGTAACTTAGAAGAGGGGACATTGAAGAAGAATGGCAGATGGCGTTAGATTGTCAGTTGCTATACTAACATTGTGTTTGGTAAGGAGAACTGGATGAAAAGAAAGGAAATGGAAAGAAAAGAGGGACTTTTCTATGTTTGCAAAATTTATAAGGGATTCCATTCGAAAGGAAAAGAAGTAAGAGGAAAGAAAACCCACAAAATCTCCCAAAAATTGCATGAAGTTGGGAAGACAGATAAAATTAATTAATTTCCTTTATATTAGCCAAACATAGAAAGTTTAGTTTCCTTCTTTTCCTTTTTTTTTCCATCTCTTCTCTTTCCTTCCCTTCCTTTCCTTTCCTATACTAAAAAAATACCAAACACAATGTAAAGAAAAGTTTTACTTATAGTATCCTCTTTATTGGGCCGTGAGGGTATATCAATTTCAAACCCAATTACTTGGCCCAAAAACTTATTGATGTCTAAACAGGAGTTAACTATGCAATAATAACCTAAAGTTCAATTTTTTTTTTATCATTATGGACCTAATTTTTTTTTAAACTTATCGCTAATCCACCTCAAGTTAAATATTAGTTATAACGGCGTTTATGAAGTTACTCCAGGTTCTAAACATAAAAAGTTCATATAATATGCTAAGTCCTTAACTTTAAGAAAACACCAATTGTCTACTTTTCTTTTTCTTTTCTTTCCTCTTCATATTTTTTTATAACAAATGCATTAACTGCAAAACAATAATGAAAAAAATAAATATCCTTTCAAAGAAAAATGAACAATAAATATTTGAGGATTGTATTTCGATTAATTGTAAGTAATGGATCAATAATGAAATACCTCTCCCTATATATATACACTTCCTCCGTTCTATAATAATCGCAACGCACCCTATCACATATTTTTTTAAGAAACCCATGTAAATAGGAGAGAGATAAAGATAAGAATTTACCAAATAAGGAAATGTTGCAAATAATATAAAAACTTCCAAATAAGGTAAATGCTGCAATTAATCTCTATTATATAAGCGGAGGGGGAGGCATGGTGTCCCCATATTAAATGACTATATTACCCTTACTTTTTAATTACATCAATTTTGTTTAAATTTCTTTTAAAATAAGAATGGGTAATCAATCAATCCCAATATTTGCCATTTTTAAAAACTATAATTATAGCAACTTAAAATTTTAGGTTAAAAAAAAAAGGAAAGACTAAAAAAGTGAACAAAAAAAAAAAAAAAAAAACAAAGATAACAAATTCATTTAAGAATATCAAAAATCATCCATCAAAAGGAACAATTGCTAAAATAAAATCAGAATATACTTCCACAACATTATAGTCATGTAAAGAAATGATAATTTTAATGGGTTTATATAATTTCAATGTGTAAAAGTCAATTACATATGGATAATAAGGTCGATCAAGAACTGATCTCGCAATTAATTTTGCCGAAAAATAACTTCTAAGAAGTCAACAAAACAGAGCATTTATCGAAAAGCAAAAATTGGACAAGAGCATGCTCAACTACGGCCCCCCTTCCATAATAGATCCCAACTTTGAATACTCCACGCCAGCCCCAACTTCGGGGCATGTTTTGCAATAATGGCCCAAGTGGAAGGTGGTTACCTGCTCAAAGAGGGAATTTTTCTTCTAAATTTTTTTTAACAAGTTTGAGTGGGTTCCCCCGTCGCACCCCCACCCCTTGCCGACCACCCGCCACCCTCCCCCCGCTCTCTCGACCCCCCCTCCTCGCCACTTCTCCCCCTTCCAACACCCCGCCACTTATCTTGCCAACCCACAACCCCTCCCCGCCACCCTCCTCACGCAACACTATCTCTATCATCCACCTCCAAGGTCTACCGCCGCACCACCATCCGCAGCACTCTCGCCCCCGCCGCACTGCCTGGAGCCCGCCACCATCCCGCCTTAGCCAATGCAAAAGATCACCACGCAATTCTTTCAAACGATATTTTTTCTCACTAGAGAACAGTTGATTTGTGCAATGCTGTGACGTATCTTTAGTTGGTGTCTAGGATGTCATATAATGTTTAGTAGGTTCTCTCAAACGTATTTATCTATCAATATTTATTTATCATACCTAATAATTGATTTGATTCTCTCATAAGAGAAGAATTCACGCTTAAAAGTTGCTCCAAAGAATTGGCAATAATTATAAAGAGCTCGGGGACCGTGATTTCTATTTGTCATCTGAAGACCAATAAAATTGAAATCGATCAAAAAAGGGCTTTGTTCAAACAAAGAGGACTCCATAAAATTTTGACTACCTTGCAATCCGATCTCCAAGAACTTGTTTTGGGTCAAGTTGAAAGGAAGAATTACCATCTTTTCCCTACTTTTAGCGAACAAGATGGTCGTACTAGTCGAGCTAAATTGTCTTTCCATCGCCTAGTATGCCGATTCCCGACGGATCACCGGGACAAAGGGCAAAATTAGATACAATGCGTTCTTCACACCCTATGTAATGGCAAAATCATCTGGAATTGGGCAGAGGGAGAGTAGAAAGTAGAGAGACAAAGAAAGTGATGAGCATTATTAGTGGCGCGGTGAAGCAAGCTCCGGTACTAGCCTCCCCGATCAACACGAGAATTTCCACCATCTTTGCCTTGCGCTCTCCAGCTTCTTTCTTTCGATTTTCCGTCCCTCACCATTATTTTGTTCTCGATCGTTTCTGCTTTTAATTGACTGGGAGTGGTGTAGCAAATGGCCGCATAGTGCGTGGTGGTTGTGCGTAAGGCCAACGGAGGGAGGGGCGGGGTTCCAGTGGCCGGCCTGGGTGGGTGGTCGGGCTCACGAGTCGTCTACAGGAAGGCGCATATCAAGCGCTTTTAGAGCAGTAAGGAGGCTGGCAGGAGCGAGGGACGGGAGAGTGGCAGCAAGGGCAGGGTGGGAAGGGGTAGTATGTGGGCGATAATTTAAGAGGTTTACCTATTGTAGCAGGTTGGGACTCGCCAGACCATTATAAAAACACCCTCAAAGTCGGGATCGTTATGGGGTATTCAAAAGTCGATCTATTATGGCAGGGGGTCATAATGGGCCCGCTTCACAATTTTTCAAAATCGACAAGAACGGGTCCTAACTTTGACCATCCTCGCTATAAAAGATCCCAACTATCGATTATTCCGCATCACCTTTAATTTCATTACTCATTCGACACTAGTGGGCCCAGAGATCGCGACCTCCGCTAAAGCCGCTCAAAAATTTGTTTTTACCCCCGTTTCCAATATTTTTTTATTAACTTTTTCCTACACATTAACAACCCTTTCCCCTTCCCTAGCAATAAAATGGTAATTCCCATTCCGAAAGAACCCATGTCTCATCGGCCATCGCACTCTCTCTACTCCGATAAGGCGATAACACCTCCGTAAACGGCACCACAACCTTCGTCAACGCATCGCTTATGGAAGGAGACACCTGAAACGTACGTGCTCAAGGTGGATCTTACATGGGAGAGTAAAGAGGATGTGAAAGTCAAGGTGAACCACTAGCTAAGGTACGGTAGTGTTAGGCACATTTGGGCCTCCCTTTGTGCATAATGTATTTAATGTTAATGTTGTATTAATATGTAAGCCCATTTAACTTGTGATTAGGATGTATTTATTATCAATCATAGACAATAAATGATTAAGGGAAATCATTTCCCTACATGGTATCAAGAGCCACTGCCCTAACCCCTACCCCATCACCGCCGGTTTTTTTTTTCTCCACCTCGCTTCCTCACGGCGACAGCTCTTCTCCCGACGGTGCTACCATGACCAGGCGACTCAAAAACTCGATTCCTCTTCTCCTTTTTACCTTGGTTCCGACGATCAACCCGGCAACCTCATCACTCACGTGATCCTTAAGAGTGATAATTACTTATCGTGGGCTCGGGCAATTACCTTGTCTCTCAAGGCTCGCCGGAAATATGTGTTTGTTGATGGCACTATCACCAAAACCAACCGATAAAAAGAAGTTACTTGACCGGGATATTGTGAATTCTATGCTAGTTTCCCTGGATGCTTCGGAGTATAGACCCCAAACTTGATGCCTCCATCCCTTACCATGATGAGGCCCGGCCTTTGTGGGTATATTTAGAGAATCGATTCTGGCGTCGGCGACGGCCCACGCATTCAACAGCTTACGCAAACATTGCTAACCCGGCAAACCCACGCTATGACTATGGAAGACTACTACAATACCCTTATGGGTTTATATGATGAATTGATTAGACTCAAACCTCTTCATGGTTGCACATGTGGTAACCGCAAGTGCGACGTCACTGCAAATTTGCCACCGATCGAGAGGAAGAGAAATTACATCAATTTTACATTGGTGTTGATGATTCTTTATACTCCACAATTCGATCTAATCTCTCTCTCAACTGCCTCCCCCGATCTCACACGTGCCTATCAAGCCTTCCTTCAAGAGGAACGTGTTCGCGGGATGATTCGTGACAAACCCGTGCCTGAGGATGTTCATGTCTTTGGCTGTGAAAGGCTCGCTTAATCGCCCGGATAAATCTCAACCGTTGTGCTCACACCGTAAGAAACGAGGACATGATGTCTCTTCGTGCTTGAAGCTTCACGGCGCCCCGCGTGGTGGGAGGAAAAGTATGGTAAAGGTTCGGCCTCTTCGTCTTCGTCCGCGTCTTCGTCTCACGCGGAGAGTAAGCCTCGCCTTAGTGCCGACCCCCGCTCCGCGCGTCGTCCCACTGCGGCGCAGCCGCGGCAGCCACGCCGTCGCGGCGATGTGTCGAGTCACCGCCCGACCGTCGTGTCGGTGGGGGGTGGGGGTACTCTTCTTGACTCCTCACTCCGCCTGGATGCGAGGTAGCTTCTAAATTTGGTAAACGAAAAACATGACCCGCCTCCTACCACTATGATGGGTGAGTCTCATTTTTCCTCTTGGCTCCTCGATACGGGAGCCCTCGTATCATGCCACCGGTACTTTTTCTTTATTGGTCGATCCTCTTGCCTATTGCTGAATGTCGTGTTGGCTTACCTAATGGTCGGCAGGCCACACCACTTTCTCTGCACCTTGTTTCTCTTTCGGGTGCTTTAGTTCCGCATAATGTGTTATTTGTTCCTCGCCTCAACTGTAACCTCATCTATGTGTCTCGGTTGATCGATGATTCTCGCGTGTATTGTTCATTTCACCGACTCTTTACTGCTATATCAGGACCGGTCGCTCGAGGAACCTGATTGGAGAGAAGTGAACGTAAGGATGGACTTTACTATTATCGTGGGATTCCGAGCATCCGTGCCGTGACTACGCTACTAATAACTTTGAGTTATGGCATCGGCGTTTGGGGCATCCTTCGGATAAGGTCATCACGCTTCTTCCTGTTTTTAGTGATTCTAGTACCAAGAAATGTTTAAATAAAGCTTGTATTGTTTGTCCTCAAGCAAAACAATCCCGTCCTAGTTTTCCTATTAGTTACAATAAAGCTAGTCGCATTTTTGAACCGATACACTTGTGATTTGTGGGGCCCTTATCGCACTCCCTCCTCTTGTGGTGCTCATTATTTCTTAACCATAGTAGATGACTATTCTCGTGCCACTTGGGTGTATTTGTTGCAACACAAACCGATGTTCATAAATCTTTCTGCTCCTTCTTTGCTATGATTGAATGTCAATTTGAGGTGCATGTCAAGAGGGTGCTTAGTGATAATGGCACAGAGTTCAATTGTATGCTGACTATTTTACTTCTCATGGTATTCTTTTGAAACATCTTGTGTTGGCACTCCACAACAAAATGGTCGTGTTGAACGCAAACATCGACATATCCTCAATGTAAGTCGTGCTTTGATGTTTCAAGGCAATTTGCCTACTTCTTTTGGGGTGAGTGTGTCTTGGGTCTTTGTGTAGTTAATCAACCGCACTCCTTCTCGGTTGCTACACAATAAAACTCCCTTTGAGATGTTATTTGGTGTTTCCCACGATTTTCATGCATTAAAGGTGTTTGGTTGTTTATGTTTTGCTCACAATCAACGAGCAAAAGGGGATAAGTTTGCTTCTCGTAGTAGGCGATGTGTGTTTGTTGGATATCCGCATAATAAAAAAAGGTTGGAAGCTCATGATTTAGACACTCATGATATATTTGTTTCAAGGGATGTTCAGCTTTTTTGAGAATGATTTTCCATTTCATCATGTTACTCATTCACTTCGACCCCCTTACCGGTGATAATATGGACTTGGCCCCCGATTTTTTGCCCATTTTGGATGATGTTCTTTGTCCCCTATGGCCCATAGCAAGCTCATACCGACCCCCCATTACCGAATCCCATGATGATGGGTCTTCACTCACCGCGGCGGTGTCCATCTCCCGCCGGCTCATCCGGCCTTCGATCCCGCGCTCACTACCCCACCCGGGCCCCTCACGCCATCGTTGTCCTTGGGCCTACTGCCGCGACTTCTAGCTTGGTACTGGGCCTCGCCGCCGTCATGATGGGCCTCCCTTGTCCGCCGCTTCTACTAGCTCTTCTCTTGGGCTCGATGACAATATTCGGGGAGTTGGGTCGTGGTCGGCGTGTCAAACGCCCTTCGGTTCGTCTACGTGACTTTGTTACTCCTCCGAATCCCACGTCGAGTCCATCCCCGAGTTCTCCTTCTCCGTCCGGCTCCTCGAGTACTCCTTATCCTTTAGCACATTTTGTGTCTGTTGAGAAATTTTCTCGTGCGCCATCAGTATCTTTCTTGCAGCTATTACTGACGGTCATGAACCCCGGAGTTTCAAAGAAGCCATGACTGATGCAGGATGGCGTGCGGCTATGCAACAAGAAATTTATGCCTTGGAGGCTAATGATACTTGGGTTTTGACTTTACTTCCTTCTGGGAAGCGGGCCTTAGGGTGCAAATAGGTCTACAAAATTAAATATAATGCCAATGGCAGGGTTAGCGCCTCAAAGCGCGTCTTGTGAGTTTTGGTAATCGCCGAGGTTGAGGCCTGGATTACAATGAGACTTTCGCGCCCGTGGCGAAAATGGTGACGGTTCGTGCTTTTCTTGTCATTGCCGCCGCGAAAAATTGGGAGTTGCACCAAATGGACGTCCACAATGCCTTTCGCATGGGGATCTTGATGAGGAAGTTTATATGAAACCTCCTCCCGGTTTTCATGGTCACAAATCTGGTATGGTTTGCAAACTTCAGAAATCTCTTTATGGGCTCCGTCAAGCTCCTCGTTGCTGGTTTGCCAAACTCGCTGCTTCTCTTAAACGGCATGGCTTTCAGCAATCCTACTCTGATTATTCACTCTTCACTCTTACTCATGGTTCCGTTCAGCTCAACGTCCTTGTGTATGTGGATGATTTGATAATTTACGGCAACGATTCTCGTGCCCTCATTGCTTTTAAGCGACTTGGGTGAGTGTTTTCATATGAAGGACTTGGGACATCGAAATATTTCCTTGGTGTTGAGGTTGCTCGTAGTTCGGAGGGATTTTCTTATGTCAACGCAAGTATATCCTGGATATTGTGGCCGACTCTAGGCTCCTTGGAGCTCGTCCTTCTAGTTTTCCGATGGAGCGGAATCATCATATCGCCCTTGCTGATGGCGCATTACTTGATGATCCTGAGCGCTATCGCCGCCTTGTGGGTCGTCTCATTTATCTTTCTTTCACTCGACCGGACTTAGCATACCTTGTTCATACTCTTGCTCAATTCATGCGGGCCCCTCGCCGGAGCACTTGGGCCGCCGCTCTCACTGCACGTTCATTACTTAAAGGGGTGCCGGACGGGGCATTCTTCTTGCGTTGGCTGACCGACTCGCAACTATCCGGTTGGTGCGACTCGATTGGGCCGGTTGTCCTTTGACTCGGCGTTCTCTTACGGGTGGCTCGTTTTTCTAGGTCACTCCCCTGTCTCTTGGAAGACCAAGAAACAACACACTTGTTTCTCGTTCTTCCGCCGAAGCCGAGTATCGATCTATGGCTACCACTACTTGTGAGTTGATTTGGCTTAAGGCCTTACTTGTGAGCCTTGGCATTACTCACCCCGCGCTATGCGTCTTTATTGTGATAGTCGATCCGCATTGTACATTGCGCAAAACCCGGTATTTCATGAACGCACGAAGCACATTGAGGTGGATTGCCATTATGTTCGTGATGCCCTCCCGAGGGGCTTATTTCTACTCACCATGTATCTACCCTTTGAGCAGTTGCGACATTTTCACCAAGGCCTTGGGGGAAACGACAATTTCATTATCTCTTTGAGCAAGTTGGGCATTTGTGACCTACGTGCCCAACTTGAGGGGTGTTAGGCAGACATTTGGGCCTCCCTTGTGCATAATGTATTTAATGTTAATGTTGTATTAATATGTAAGCCCATTTAACTTGTGATTAGGATGTATTTATTATCAATCATAGACAATAAATGATTAAGGGAAATCATTTCCCTACAGGTAGCCGTAGGTGCTCCAGATCAATGGAGAGAAAAACAGTGAACAATAGAAGAAGTTAGGTTCGTCAATGGCCTTTTGTGGGAGCCTGTTCACAAAAGAAGGTTTATGGGTGTTGTAGCTAAAGATGAAGGTTATGGAATTGACTAAAAAATGGGCTTATCATTCGCTCAGAGTAGAATTAAAGATTGTATTGACATTTTTAATTTAGTAATTTAATCTGGTTACTTTGTTCACAAAAAAAAAAAAAAAAAGAGTAGGATTAAAAACATAAGAATTTGGGTCAAATAGATATAATGGGTGGGTTTGATAAAAAAAACTGGAGAATTTGATGATGACGATGATGATTGATATTATTACTTTCAGTCTTGATTTATTTGTTATGTAAGAGCACGAATCAGGCGGCAACTAATTTTGCATTTGATTAATTTTTTTTTTTAATTATTTATAGAAGTAGAGTTAAAATTGCTGCAAATTATGGTCTTTAGTGAAAATTACTTGGTATCATATCCTTCTTGCTGCACATCCTTTATATAAGCATTGACACCTTTAATAATCAATATTAATAGCAATTTACAAGTCTGACCATTGGTACCATGATAAATGAAGAACCATACATCACGCAACCCAAAAAGAAGTTTGATTGCTACGAGCATGAGAAGGAAGAAGAAGGTAGGGAAATGGGGTCTAAAACTTTAAATCTGGGCCATGTGATCCTAATTTGACAACTTACTACATCACGTGACCCATGCTTCCGCATTAGCCGAGTAATTTACTTACTTGGGGCCAGTGGGTGTCAAATGTGTCATGAGTTAGGACCGATATGGAATAATCAATAGTTGAGATCTTTTATACAGCAGGACAATTATAGTTCGGACCTTTGTTATCAATTTTCATATATATATATATATATATATATATATATATATATATGTTGCAATTAATATATATATATACAAATGCATACTTCTCCATTTCCAAATACATGCAACATCTCCATAGTTTGAGTATTCATGTACTAACCTTATCCCATTTTCCCGCTCACAAATGTATAAGAAAAATATAGTAAATGTTGCCTTATTTGATTCGTTTTCAATGCATAATTTCATAATATCAACTTTTTATAATTTTTACTTATACATAATTAAATATGTTAAGGAACATTGTAATATCATAGTTAAGGACTTACGCATGGTTTTTTTTATAGTTAAGAACCTAGAGTATCTTTATTAACACCATTATAACTAATATCTAACTTGAGGTCCTTAATGATAAGCTTGAAATTGCAAGCTTTAGGTCCTTGTATGGTCCTTCTTGTACACCTATAGTTTATTCTTGTTAGTCTTTCATTGTTACCCATGGAGTCTAGTCTAATATATGGTAACCTTCGACTTTTATTGTTTACCAATAACTTGACCCCTTTAATATGTTAAGTTTTCTATAAAAAGAATTAAAGAAAAATAAACTTTAAAAATATATCTTAAGAAAAATATTTACATCATAGGAGTAACATTTATTTTATACAGTACATTAGTAAAAAAAAATTATGGTCAAACTTAGGGGTTATAATGAGTCCGACCTATTCGTGATCATTCGTGCTTAGTTGGGTCAAAATTCGGTCAAAGCTCCGCCGTTGTGGCTCGGCTCGAGTTCGACTCGATACCTTAACGAGTCGAGTTGAGTTATGACATGCCCAAATCGAAAAACTCGTGAAACGATCGATTAATTTTTTATATATATATGGAAATAATGTATTATGTACGCATACACAAATATATTTATTCTAGATATTAGACAATAATAAGTTAATAGTTTTATTGTCAAGCTTGTTCGTATTACAATTCGATAACGAACTCGGTCAACACTTGCTCAAAGATCAGCTCGGTCACATCTTGTTTAGTCAAGTTTCGAGCTCGGCCGAGTTCGAATAAACTTAAGTGGACACTAGCCAAGCTAACAAGAAGTCGCTCGACTCGACCGTAAACTACTAGGATATAAGTAAAAAATATGCAGAAAGAGTAATATAATGTTATTTTGATTTTTATGAATTGTCTAATGACATATGTGATATTCTGTAAAAATTTTAATACAATCAAGAGAAATTTGAAGAACGGCGATGGAGCGCGAAGGTAGTGATCATCAGGAAGAAGTCATAGAACCAACCAAATTTAGTACTGTGGAAGAGATGATTGACCATAGTATTGGACAATTAAATTCAACACAAATCATGCAAATTGTGCTCACATCTATGTCACCATTTTTTGATAGCTTCCAAACATTCATGACTATATTCGCTGATGCTCAACCAACATGGCATTGCATCATTGCTAGCATCTCCAGCATTTCCAATAAGTCCGACTTAAGCATCTCTCGGAGCGATTGGTCTTGGGATTCTGGCATTATCACACACACTTTGATCATATTAGAGTGGGGACTCGAGTGTGCAAGCTCGCTTACCACCAGATTCCCCGCAACTTCCTATTTTATGGGTTGCTTATTGGGTGGTTTATTGCTAGCCACAATAGGGTGACTCATCATTGGGACGAAAAAACTTGCTCTGCATCTCATCCTTACTTATGTCCCTTGCAGCATTTTCCTCTGCATTTGCTCCCAATATCTGGGTCTACTCTGTGTTGCGCTTCATATGCGGGTTGGTCGTGCCCCTCTTACTGTATGTGCTCTAATGTTTCTGACCGAGAGGGTTGCAAAAACGGTGGCGATCACATGTTCTAATGGTAGGATGCATCACTTCCTCACTCGGTATATTAGCTTTGACTTGGATTGGTTATTTAGCTAGCGAAAGTTAGTGTGGCGAACCCTGTATTTATGTACGTCTGTTTCCACACTTATATTCTCCATATTGGCTTATTTCTTTATGTACGAATCACCCAGATGGCTGCTGTTGCAAGGCCGTCAGCAAGATGCAATGGATGTTTTGATGAGTCTAGGCCGATCTACAACCAGTCAAATCAGCCTAAGCTCTCCTCTTCTCATAAGGCACACACAACACAATGTACCTAATAGCAGAAGTAATACTAGTCCCTTTGCATCCTTGCACATTTTGATCAGCAGAACATGGGCTGTCAAACGCTTAATAGCATTTATGTTACTATCTTTTGGCATCGGACTCATGATACCATGGAAGGACAGGAGTTTATGGACAATGAGGAAATGCTTAATCTTTGATTTTTGTTGTAACAATGTTGCAAATTATTAAGCGTGTATTTAGTTTTGTTTCTCATCTTTTAATACTCAAACTTCTATTGTTAGTTTGGGTCGTGCAATATTTTTACTTTTGTACATCACTCTCGTGTAAAATAGGAGTTGCACACAATTTATCGTGTAAAATAGGAATTGGGTTTGGTTCCATTCGGTGAGCCTTTCTCATCTTCCCCAACAAGTTTAGGGTCCAATTTCTACCCCAAGTATTTGCTTGAGATGTAAGGAGTGGAGGAAGAATTTGGAGGTGTTTGGCTTGTAAGATGTTGAGTTTAAGATGGGGCCTTATGCAAGGAAAGCACGCATAGAAGAATTCTTCTTATCTATTTCAAAAAGATAATTCTCAAGTAAAGTTATGCTGGGTAACATGTTGACTTTTTTATTTTAGAAAATAAACAAGATTAATGGGAGACGTGGTAAAGAAGCATAGAAATTAGTAAGCTAAGAAAAGTAACGTAATAACCATCGTCTAATAATTGTCTAATCCGACTTGCACAAGCTTTGATGCATACTATTTTTATCATTCATATATCTAACAGCCTAACTCGAACAATATGGAGGCACCGTGTTAATATTGAAAAATAGGCTCCTATATAAAAAAATTCAAAGAAACAACACCAAAATATGCAAGTAAACCAAATAACAGAACATGCATAAAACTAAGTTTTTCTCTTCAAAATATTTTGATACATTCTAAGAATAGCTTTTTTTTTTTTTGAAAGATTCTAAGAAGAGCTTAATTCAAGATACTTTGACGATCAACTTCAAGTCTTTTATGTTTAAAGATTTTTTTTTCACTTTGGAGGCCCCTTTGAAAATGAAGCCCTATTTCATGTCCCACTTTGGACATGTTAAGGGCCGGGCCTGATATCTAATCACATACTCAATTTGAAAAGTAACTCATCTCTATTCCTTCAAGATAATAATTTGTCTAATTTCTTCAATTAATGCTTCCCTCAAAAGCCATGCATGTAACAAACCATAACATCCAATATTATTTCGCATCACATTATGATGTATTTCAACTTTCCAAACTCAAATCTTTATGTTTGTAGTAATGTAAATCACTTTCTAATCACTCAAATAGAAATTCAAAGCCCCTTTAAAATTTACAAATCCCAATATCATCGTATGAACTCTCGTAAAATAAAAATTGATCCGAATTTATTACATCACATGAGAAGTGGATAATGTCCACAATACTATCAACCTTAGATATTCAGAATTCCATGTGGCTTAACCTTTCTATCATCCAAAACAGTATATTCCGATTCGTCATAAAATCTTAAGACATTATTTACATTATTTCATAAACACCTTTTGTGTATTGCCTCTAACATCAAATATAACCACTCAGGCCTCAAAAGATTATTCACAAATCATTAGTCCCTATTACTCAAATATCCATCAGTTTATCCTCAATTCATTCGAAGATCGAACTTTTCACATATACCAAGGTAGAATCTCATAACTTTCCATTTAGCATCTTATTTCTTATATTCTACTAACCCAAAACTTACGGTTGTACCAATCTCCAAATATTGCTAAAATAGAGCCATTAATATTACCATAATATTATTTTGATATTATTAGTCATAATATATTGATGAAGCAATTTAATCAAACATTATAAGTGGACATGAACATTATAGACAATATTATTAAGTGAGCAATTATAGCTCATGACTTATATTTAATTTATATAATTAAACAAGGTTACTATAATTCTTTACTTAATTAATCCATGAATCGAGTTGAGTTTCTAATAAAGGGAATAATATATTATATATTAAACCTTAACATTTTATACTAACATAACATTAACAAATAGGCGATAAATTAGTTATTAGCAACAGAAGATATGTCTGAAAGATTATAATCCTTGATTATTCTCATTAAGTCAAGAACTATATATACACAATACAAGTATGCGTAAAACTAGGCTAATAATTAGGAAACAAATCATTTACATTGACTATTAAATATATACAATATATTTAATTAACACACCCCCTCAAATAAACGGGAGGTTTACGGACGCTGAGATTGTCCCAAAAAATCTTCAAACAAAACTTGCGGAAGACCTTTTAGTGAAGATGTCCGGCTATCCGATACCGGGAGGGCACATGGAGAACACGAACTTGGCCGCGTGCCACTTTTTCGTGGACGAAATGGATATCCATTTCAATGTGTTTTGTACGCCGGTGTTGAACTGGATTTCCCGAAAGATAAATAGCACTTACATTGTCACAAAGATACCAAAGTTGCTTTGTGTTTATCGGACAATGTAACTCCAAGAGAAGATTCCGAATCCAACAAGACTCGGATACAACATTCGCCACCCCACGATACTCGGCCAAAGACTAGAACGAGATAATCCCGGTTGGCGTTTGGCTGACCAAGAAACCAAATTGTCACCCAAAAATACACATAACCGTAAGTGGAACGCCCGGTGTCCGGCACCCACCCCAATCGACGGTATACGATACAAGAGTGGAAAAAGTAGATGGGTATAAGTGAAGCCCGTGATCCAAAGTACCCCTGAACATACCGAATCACTCTCTTGAGAGCAGACATATGATCAACTCTTGGATCATGCATATGTAAGCAAACCCTGTTGGACGGCATAAGAGATATCCGGCCTGGTGAAAGTGAGATATTGCAGTGCCTTGGCAAGACTTCGGTACAAAGTGGGATCATCGAATGCAAAGCACTAGATGTAGCACTAACCTTGGACTTAGTGTCAACCGGAGTGGAAGATGGTTTACAAGATGACATTCCGGCACGCTCAATTATTTCTTCGGCATATTTGCGTTGGGAGAGGAACATGCCTCCCTTATGTCGGGTCACGGCAATACCAAGAAAATAATTCAAGGGACCAAGATCTTTCATAGCAAATTCCGAGCTAAGAAGATCCATAATAGAGTACCGAGAGCATCGATGAGGCAAGTAAGAATAATATCATCAACATACAATAAAATGTACGCCATATCGGACCCCTTGCGGTAAATAAACAATGAGGTGTCACACCCGCTATTAATGAACCCAATAGACAAAACAAAATCCGCAAAGCACTTATACCAAGCCCGAGGAGCCCGCTTAAGCCCATATAAAGACTTACGCAAGAGGCATACATACTCGGGATGAGTACGATCTCGGTACCCCAATGGTTGATGCATATAAACCGTCTCCCGAAGTTCACCATGAAGAAAAGCATTTTTAACATCCAATTGATGAATTGGCCATGCTTTTGAAAGAGAGAGAGACTAAGAACAAGACGAATCGCGTTGGGTTTGACAACCGGACTAAAAGTCTCACCACAATCAATACCAACTCGCTCGTGTTTTGCCATCACCTACAAGACGGGCTTTATGCCTCTCAAAACACACCGTTAGATTTTTCTTTATGAGTAAAAATCCACATAGACCGAATCACATTAACATGAGGAGGACGGGGCACTAAATCCCACGTCTTATTTTTAATAAGAGCATTATATTCATCATCCATAGCCATTTTCCAATTCGGGTCACGAAGAGCCGCCACAGGATTACGAGGCAAAGGAGATCTCGTAATCGTAGCATGCATAGCACTATATTTTTTTATTAGGCTTAAAAAATACCATGCCGACTTCCGGTCATGACACGGGGCCGCCGGGAGGGGAATATTGGAACAAGTGGGATTTTGTGGGCTCTGAACTAGGTGGGCCGTGTTTGGGCCGGGGAGAAGGAGGCAAGGAGGGAGGGGGATCGACGCATGGGCCGCCGTGGAGAATGGGCAAGGGGCGCCGATGGGCTTGGAAGTGATGGGCTCACGTGGATTTTGTGTGGAGGAAGGAGAAGGTGAGAGTGGGCTGCCTAGAAATGGGCTAGGAGAAGGGTGAGTAAGTGGGTCGCCAGGAGTGGAGCTAGTAGGCATATCCAATCGAGAAGAAGCAGGAGTTTGATTTTGTAAATGATGGAGAACATAGGATGATAAACCATCCCGCAAAAAATCATAGGAACCGGTAGTAGTAGAATGCATCTTAGAAAATGGGAAGACATGCTCATCAAAAAATAACATGACGACAAAATGATTATTTTATTTGAAGATAAATCAAAGCACTTGTAGCCACGATGATTCGGAGGGAAACCCAAGAACACACATGGAGTAGAACGAGGTCGCAATTTGTGTATAGTAAGTGGAGGGTATGAGGGGATAACACAAGCACCCAAAAAACTCGAATGTGAGAGTAAGATGGATTTCTTTGATAAAGTATTTGAAGGGAGAAGAATTACCCAATTTCTTGATCGGAAGGATATTAAGAAGATAAGTAGCCATTTGCAAAGCATGATGCCAAAAAGAGGGGGGAAGAGAGGTACGAGCAAGAAGAGTACGAGTAATATTATTAATAGTTCGACTTTTGCGCTCGGCTTTGCCATTTTGTGGTGAAGTACGGGGACAAGAAAGACGAAAAGACATGCCATTAGCTTTACAAAAATCCCAAAAGGAACCATTATCAAATTCCCTCCCATTGTCACATTGAACATTTTTAATCGGGCGCTCAAATTGGGTGAGAATATGATTTTTAAAAGCTAAGAAATGCTCAAACACATCCGACTTTCTAGCCAACGGAAAAGTCCACAAAAAATTGGAATAATCATCCAACAATAACATATAATATTTATGACCCGTAACTCAAAATAGGAGATGACCAAAGGTCACTATGAATAATATCAAATGGCATAGTAGTACTCGAGGTAGAAGGAGCAAATGGCAATTTAATATGTTTTCCGAAAACACAAGAACGACAAATACTAGAGTTTGAACCATGATTACAATCAATGTGGTTATGAGTCCTAAGAGTATCTAAAATAGAAACACCCGGATGACCCAAACGATCATGCCAAAGTGAAGAGGAGATAGTCGCAAAGGCTGAATGTGAAGCTGGATTGTTGATGGAAGAAGAAACAGGATATAGGTCTCCCCGCTCTCACATCTCATGAGTGGCATCCCCGGTCCGAAAATCCTTCACGTAAAACCCAAATGGATCAAACTCAACTGTTACTGCACTATCAATTGTAAATTTTTTAACGTAAATGAGATTTTTAATAATTTTGGGAGCATGGAGGACATTTGTTAAAACCAAGGGAGGGTGGGGAGAGGGTAAAGAAGAATGACCATAACCATGAATTGGAATTGAATGACCATTTCCGACAACAATAGCATTATTAGGATTGCTCAAATTAAAATAAGACGAGAAATTACCCAGGTGAGGATGTCATGTGAGACGTGGCTCCTGTGTCCATGTACCAAGACCGATCCGGTGGAGTGAGAGTCATAGTATGCATTGCCGATTCAATATCCGTCGGGGTATATGAAACGGGTTGTGGTGAGTAAGCACCATATGAGCCTGGT
Organism: Beta lomatogona; assembly: GCA_947646795.1. NCBI lineage: Eukaryota > Viridiplantae > Streptophyta > Magnoliopsida > Caryophyllales > Amaranthaceae > Beta > Beta lomatogona. Next base: position 265,876 of record CANSNZ010000157.1, on the reverse strand, counting down.
TGTGGGCGTGGGCCCAAAATGCCGAGATCTGGATGTTGGACCCGTGGGTGGACGTGCCCATCCTTGAGTAGGAAAAGGACAAGGAGGGGTGGCCCACCGTGAAGGCATCCATCCCCACTGTGAATTATATTGCCATGGGATTAAAAGAACCCATGAATTGTTGTCGCCCATGAGACGTCCGTCGCCCGACGAACCATGACCACGGCCACCACCCTTGCCGCCCTTGCCACCGGAATGAGGTCGGTTACCCCCGCCGCCACCATGATCTTTCCGACTGTAATTTTTACGAGCACCATTTTGTTTTCCCCTCGACCGCCCGAGTGATCGAAGAGGAGGAGTTATCATCGAACTCCGAGTGGGACGCGCGACCATGGCGGATTCCGACCCCATTGCCTGTCTCTTTGGCCATCCCAGCCTCCTCCAAGGTGAGCATGGATCGTGCTTGGCAGAAGGAGGTGAGGGTCGCTTGACGGATGAGCGTACCCACACCTCGATAAGCACGGGCGAGACCCGCTACTAACCGCAACTAGCCGGTTATCGGAGACCGGGAGCCGACGTTTTTCGCTGGGTCGGCGAGAGATTTTAAACGTTGACAAAGATGTCGACGCTATGCTCGAGAGTGACAACTCGGAATGCTTATTGTCTTGGAAAATGTCACGCAAGCGGTTCCAAGCCTCCATGGCCGTAGTATCGGGTTCAAGAATGGTGTGCAAAAGGTCGTTGGATATGGTGGCATAAATCCAAGAGAGGACCTTGCATCAAGAGCTTCCACCAAAGGTCGTCATCACCATCATCATCGGCCGACGAAGAAGTCGTCTCGCCGATGAAGGGATCTTCTTAGCGGGGGGATGATATGATGTAAGACCCGGTGAGATCATGCGGTGATCTTAAAAAGTTCCGCCCACGTTGAATATTGCACATTCTCCATTTCAAGAGTAATGGAGATATGATTCTTGATGTTAGAAACAGCAAGAGCAGGGTGAAAGGAATTCTTTGAGGCCGACATAGCTAGGCTGCCGGAGAAGAAGAAAGACTGAGATGAAGAAGAGGAGTGTGGGCGGCAGAGCTAGGGTGCAGCGGAAGAGAGAGATTGTTAAACCCTATAGCTCTTGATACCATGAAAGATTATAATCCTTGATTATTCTCATTAAGTCAGTAACCATATATACACAATACAAGTATGCGTAAAACTAGGCTAATAATTAGGAAACAAATCATTTACATTGACTATTAAATATATACAATATATTTAATTAACAATGTCATTAGCCCAACATTAACATACCGGTTAATTTATTAAGGCCAAGATTAATCTAATTAGGCTTAACTAAATGATACTACTTATTAATTCATAGCCCAAACTAACATTAACTAATGGTTTAACCAAGTGAATCAGTCTCTTTTTCTTTTTCTTCGCCCAAATGCTTAAACTAGTTCCAAAATATGACTTGGGCTTGAGTTATTAACTAATATCAGACATAAAACAAGAGGTATGTACTTCATACATATGCTCTTAATTGAGCAGCGAAGTCAGGAGCCACGATGAGGATTGAGGAAGATGGTGCAGCGCCAGCGAGTCAGGGAGGATAGAGACGCGATACGAGAGGAAAGAGAGTGTGCGAGCGTCGAGAGGAGCATGAGAGAACAACCACGGGGTTGGGTTGTTGCGGGGTGGTCGGAGAATGAAAGTGGTGGTTCGTAGGTGGTAGGCGTGGGTGTGCACGGTGGTGTTGGGTGGTGCGAAGTAGTTTTCAAAAGTTTTGGCCTCTTTAACTTTCTTCTTCTCTTTTGTTTCTTGATTGAATTTGAGGTGATGTTCTGATTGGAGCACTGCTGATTTGTGTGGTGTGCTTGAGCAATGGGCGTGGCTACTTATAGCCACTGTTGGAGCTCAAAACCAAGAGCTTGGTTAATGGGAATTGTAAAACCTTGCAATGGAAACCATGGTTTGTTGATGGAGTTGGGGGTGTTGTGTTTGTTGCTTCAAATTAGTGGTTAGTGACAAATTCAAATAGTAGACATGTTACTTAAGGAGTTAGTTCAATGTTTAGTAGTGGGTTAAGTATTTTCTAAAATCATGGGATAGTTGGCATCATGTTTCTAAGTCTTAGGCTTTTCGCTATTTATATCTTCAGTTGTACTCCCTTTGTTTTTTTATCTTTCTCACTTGGAATCTTGACACTATTCATACTTTAGAGTTGAATCTTCTCATTTTTTTTGCAATTTATAAGAAAAAATATAGTCATGTGGAGTATTGTTTAATTCGTCTCAATTAGTACATTATTAATATTCAATTGTTATAATTTTTACTAATATATAATGAAAGATATTTAAGTTCAAAGAGTTGCATTGGTAGACGCGCATGGAAAGTGAGAATGATAAAAAAAAAAAAAAAAAACGAGGGAGTATTGATTATAAAGGTGTGGAGAATATAATGAAATAGTAAGTTTGGTTTTGTTCTGCTGCACCATATTATTCTTCCTATCTCCTATTTTAGTTTCTACAGGGTGTTTGGGGAACAATAACTTCTGAGTTAGAAGATGGTGGAGGGGACATAATCTGATGAAGGTTTGGTATGTTGCCATGAGGAGAAGAAGAGGAGAAGAGGAGAAGTGGAAGAAGTTATCTGTCTGACTTTGAAGAACAAATCCTTCTTTGTCCTTTTAGTTTAATATGATACATAATTCTTACTTGCAACTAATTAATGGTTTATAAGGATTTATTGGTTGCCTAATTACGAATAAATTCTTCCTCATATTTTTAGATAATTAGTTTATTCAATCAAAATTTTAAGCTTTCCCTTAATAATTAAACAATAAAAAATATATTTTAAATGCTCATTATAATTAATTTGTTACTTAAGCATGTTTAAGTTTTTCGAATATTACACTTAGGGTTTTTTTTTTTTCAAAAATGAAATTATATACTTTAATAAAAAAAATGGATATTTCGGATATCCAAAAGTAAAAAATCCGTGATCCATATCCGATCCGATTTATTCGGATATCCGATCCAAAATATCCGAAACTCAAAAAATCGGATTATCCGGTTTTTTGGATCGGATTGACCGCATCGCGTATTGGATCAATGGGATCGGATCATCATGAACAACCCTGGCTAATGACCGGATCAATTGGCCTTTTTTTTCACTAGTGTAGTATATGTTATCTAGATTAATAGTAATTTCAAAGCTTTAACTTTCTCCCTATATAGAGGGGTGAACATCTTGAAGACTCTATTTCAATGATCTTTAGAGGGGTGAACAAATTTCCTGTATGGAAATCTTTCACGATGACAGAAAAATTCCCTCCTACTCATGATTTTGTATCTCTCTTAGTAAACCTCCTATCCCAATTGAAAATCGTTCTTTTTGATAAAAGGTATAAGCCTCTTGTTCGCTCTCAAAGCATTGCCCAATGGTTTATATAAAAATTCTCTATACCACTTTGACTTCCGCAATTTGCAGTTGTATGTTTTATCGAAAGCTCATTGAGATCATGACTTAACCTACAGTTTAAAATAATAAAAAGAAAATCATTCAACAATGTATAAACATCAGCATTGTATGATCAGCCTGACCTTTTTGCCATTACCCAGATGCTTGTCTTTCTGACATATTTTGCTGATTTGCAATGACTAGTGAGCATTGTAATTAAATTTCATATCACATATTGATTTGTATAACTATTTTTCTTCCCTACATCTGATATGGCTGATTTATGGTGCACTATAAGCCATAGCAATTGGAATTTTAGTCATATATTACACTCCGTTTCACAATACATGCACCATTTCTCATTTTTGACACTATTCATTAACCAACTCCGACAATAATATTTCTCTCACCATTATGTAAAAAAAACATACCAACGATTGGGTTAAATTCTTCTCAATGAGAAGATCCCAAATATCAACTTATTATAAATGAGAGGATCCCAAATATCAACTTATTATAATTTTTCCTTATACGCAATTAGAAAGATTAATGTCCAAAAAAGTGTGTTTGAATACGTGTGAGCATCATGTGATAATATGATTTATTATGGCACGAAAGGTGGTGGAAATATGATATTCTCATTTACATGGAGATAATATCTGTTTTAATTTCTACGCTCGCAAGGCATGCGTATAATATTATATCAATTATTTTAATCATCAATGAGCGAGGTCTTTTAAGCAAGGGGCTATATATAAATATGATGGTTCGGATCCATTTAGTTGTCGACTAAGAAACCTCCACTTTTTCCATTTTGTAATAAAACATACTACTATTTATCTCTCTCACACACAAAGATCAGATTATCTGAAGAAGAAACGAGCCTGCAATTTTGTAGCTTTTCAGCTAGCTTCAAGGGACTTTCCATAAACAGGTACAACATTTTTTTTTCTGAGTATCAGTGTATAAGACTATAACTTTTGCACTATTTCCACACTATTGACTTTTATACATAGTTAAAGATATTATCGGTTAAAGTTACGTGTTGACAGTTGCACTCCTGAAAAAAATAACGGAACAATATATTTTAATTCTTATAGGTAATTATAATATACTTAGTTGGCCTTCATCTGGTTCTGTTTTAGAAATATCCATGTGCACTAATGCCCGGATGGTAAGAATCCATCGTAGGTGGGAAGCATGCATGAGAAATGGCCTCCCTAATACAAAATCATGGAAAGTATAATCTACTAGTAAGTGAAAGATAATGGTGTTTTTTAAATTGGTTAACAAAAACATAGGAAATCATACTTTCTAGGAAGTTCAATTTCCACCTAATGGAGGAAGTTGCTTACCTACGTCCCCATAAATAAATAGAACTACTTCTCATGAAAATTAACTTCTCATGTTCAACCAAATTAATCAACACAATCCACTTCATCGGAAATGCTTATGCATGGGAAAAACTTTTTCCTATAAATTTCTACTTCCTATGAACAATCAAACGACCTCTTAAGTCTCATCTTTAATATTGTATATTTTCATATGTATATGTATGATGTGGTAACCTCTTGGTCCCGTTCTTTTTTAACTATACGAAGCGAAATGAACATAACTGAAATGAGCTGAATTGAACTGAAGAAAATATGTGAGAGGAAAGTAGGTGAACTAAAATGAAACGAGTTGAACTGAATTGAATTAAAACTGTGCCAAAAAAACAGGGCTTTGGTCTTTCTCCTTAAAGTTGTAACTGTATATGAAGCGGGGACCTTGAAGTAGATGAAGTTAGATCGTCAGTTGAAATCCTAAAAGCAAGTTTTTTCTATAGTATCCTATTTGTAGGGTCATGCTGGCTGGGTGTCAATTTCCCAACCCCAAATTACTAGTCTCAAAACTTATAGATGTCTAACAGCTTCTGAGTTGTACAATTACAATTTACTCATGTTTACGATATTTCATTGGAAAAAACTTTATCTACCCACAACCCACTGCAAATAGAACTAAATAAATAGTAGAATCCAACTCATCAGTTTTAATAGTTTTTTAATTCTCTATTTTTAGTGGGTTAACTACCCACTGGGTAGATGTAGCATTGCCCTTCATCATTGCTAGTTTGTTACTCCCAGATCCCCGTGTCTTTTTAATATATGGTCCACTATCTGACTTTAAACATTTGCCAATACATAACTTGATCCTTATATATCTTGAATTTTTTATAAAAGAATTAGAAAACCATATTTGAAAATATACAGTAAGACGAATCCTATATCATCTTACATTATAACATATGTTTTAATATCAGATCGAATTAGTAAAAGCATGGTCAAACTAGAATATTTGAATAGTGAAAACAGTTGAAGTGACATTAAGTAATAATATGCAAGAAGACTAATATAATGTTATTTTGATATTTGTGAGTTGTCTAATGACATGTGATATTCTATATAATTTAGATACAATGTTAACACATGAACACTGTAATCCTAGGTCTGCCATTGCTCAACAAATCAAGACATAGTTTGAAGCGCGATGGATCACGAAGGTAGTGATCATAAGGAAGAAGTCATAGAACCAGTTAAAATAATTTCCGTGGAAGAGATGATTGAGCAGAGTATTGTATAATTAAATTCAACTCAAATCATGCAAATTATCCTCACATCTATCTCACCGTTGTTTGACAGCTTCCAAACATTCATGAGTATATTCGCTCATGCTCAACCAACATGGCATTGCACCACTTGGTAGCACCTCTTGCATTTCCAATAAGTCCGACTTATGCAGCCTCTCTCGGAGCGATTGGGCTTGGGATTATGGCATTAACACACACACTTCGATCATATCTGAGTGGGGACTCAAGTGTGCAAGCTCGCTTACCACCAGCTTCCCCGCAACTTCCTTTTTTGTAGGTTGCTTATTGGGTGGTTTATTGTTAGCCACACCATCATTGGGACGAAAAAACTTGCTCTGCATCTCATCTTTAGTTATGTCCCTTGCAGCATTTTCCTCTGCATTTCCTCCCAATATCTGGGTGTACTTTTGCTGACAGAGAGGGTTGCAAAACAGTGGCGATCACATGCACTAATGCTAGGATTTATCACCTCTTCACTCGGTATATTAGCCTTGACTGGATTTGGTTATTTAGCTAGGGAAAGTTCATGGCGAACCACTGTATTTATATATGTCTGTTCCCACAATTATATTCTCCATATTGGCTTACTTCTTTATGTACGAATCACCCGGATGGTTCTTGCTCCAAGGGCATGAACAAGATGCCATATTTCAACCCGTTTAAGGTAATTAATTTAAACTGCTTCAAAACACATATCCAGTCGGAGCAATTGGGTAGGTGCGTTCGCAGTTTTCTTAGGTTTGCGAATGATGCAGATTGGAGTCTCTTAATCAATTATTTGCTATTTCATAAAGTATATGAAACGGCGGTACCAGCAGGGCCGTATTTGGGCCTAGGCGAGAGGGGCAGGTGCCTAGGGCCCCAAAACACATCGCCCAAATAAGTAAAGGCAAAAGAGAGAATAAAAGGAAAAGTAGAAAAAAAGGAAAATAGACATCGATCCTCCTCTCTAAAGTCTCCCCATTACCCCCCACCTTCGCCCCCTCTGCCCCCACGAAGGATCCTATGACTCTGTTGCATCCGAAATTATTGAGTTGGGTCTCAAAATGGGTATGAACTTCAATGGGCCCTTGTCGACCTCCACTTTGCAAAATCCGAGGAATTTTGCTCCGCCAAACAGTGGGCATCCGCTCGGTGATGATCATCACTCACTCTCATGAATCGGCCTCCAATGATAATCTTCTCGTGGAATATCAGAGGCGTTGGATCCAAGATCAAACGCAGAGTACTTAGAAAACTGCTTAATTCTCATGAACCCTGGGTTACGTTTATCCAGGAGTCAAAAATTGAGTCCCTCTCAGACAAATTATCCAGAGCCTTGTGTAACTGGGACGATTTTGATTTTTGTATTAGCCCTTCTCTAGGAAATTCTGGTGGGTTAATTACCCTTTGGCGAAAGTCGTATTTTCAGGTGTTGTCATCAAGAGTAGAACGTAACTGGATTGCTCTTGAAGGAATTATGATTCCTGATAATTTCTATTGTACCATGGTCAACATCTACAATTCGTGTGAAGCAAATGTGAGAGCTGTCACTTGGAATGAAATTGAACAATTTTGTTCTAATTCTCATTACCCATGCTTAATTGCAGGGGATTTCAATGAAATTTTGTCTCCCGATGACAGAGGCAGTAAGACTATTGACCCAACCAGTTCAATGCTCTTCAAGGATTTTATATCCAATCTCCACTTACTCGAAATCCAACCTTCTGAAGGTTGGTTCACTTGGTTCAGAGGATCTTCCATGAGCAAACTTGACAGATTCTTAGTACATTCAGAATGGATTGCAAAATACCCCTTGATAAATACTTCAATCCTTCAAAGAAGTATTTAGGACCATTGCCACTATCATAATCGAAGTCATGCAACATTGATTGGGGTCCTAGGCCCTTCCGTTTCCGAGGATGCTTGGCTCACTCATAAGGGATGCTTGGAGATTGTCAATCAAACGTGGAAAAACTCGGAAAGGTATTGCAATCATGGAAAAAGTTGAAAAAAGTTAAAGTGAATTGAAAACATGGAACTCGCTGGATTTTGGCAACATTGACACAAAAATTGCCTTTTTCGAATCTGAAATTCTGAAATTGGATAACTTGGCAAATGTTCGATCCTTGAGTGAGGAAGAAGTGAGGCAAAGATCATCTGCTCAGTTAGATCTTTGGAGTTGGCTTAAAAAGAAAGAAGTCTATTGGGCCCAGAACTCTCGAATTCAATGGTTGAAGCTTGGAGATAAAAATTCGAAATTTTTCCACACCTTTGCTTCAATAAGAAGAAACAGGAATAATATCTCATCTCACGGTTATTGATGGGTCAAAGTTGGTTAATCAGACAGGATATCGAGAACGAGGGCGGTGAGTTATTTCTCACAATTGTTTCACGAAGAATGCCAATGACAGACCGAGTCTTTTATGGTTTGGACTTCAAAAAACTTTCCGAAACACAAGGCTGCGGAATTGATTGAACCACTTCTCCCACTTTGAATTTGATCGAAGCAATGGCCTCTTGTAGTCCATCCAAATCTCAGGGTCCGGATGGATTCAACTTCAACTTCATCAAATCATCATGGGACATCATTAAATGTGATGTTTATTTGATCATACAAAATTTCTGGAACTCTGGGTCTCTCCCCAAAGGTAGCAATGTTGCTTTCATTGCTCTTATTGCCAAGATAGAGAATCCTAATGGTTTCAAAGACTACAGGCCAATTAGTATGGTTGGTTGTGTCTATAAAATCATTGCCAAAATTTTGATAGGTAGGCTCAAGCGTGTGATGAACTACCTAGTTGGCCCTCATCAATCATCATTTATCGAGGGTAGACAAATACTATATAGTGTCCTCATAGCTGGCAAACTCCTTGACTCGTGCAAAAGATCAAAAGTGGCCGCCATACTCCTCAAGCTTGATTTTCACAAGGCGTTTGACTGCGTCTCTTGGTCATTTTTGACATGGACCCTTGAACAAATGGGTTTCCCTCCCCTTTGGATTAAATGGATCTCTTCATGTGTGTCATCGGCCGCTGCTTCCATCCTAGTCAATGGCACTCCCACAAAGCCCTTCAAGCTCCAAAGGGGTCTCCGTCAAGGAGACCCACTTTCACCCTTCCTCTTCGTACTAGTGGTTGAAGTGTTGAACCTCATGATTAAAAAAGCAACCTCAATGAACCTCTGGTCAGGAATTGAGGTATCCAAAAACGGGCCAACTCTCACTCACCTACAATTCGCAGACGATACAGTACTATTCTCTCACCCCGATGCTCAATCACTTCGTAATATCAAGATGGTTCTTATACTCTTTCAATTGGCTTCAGGGCTGCAAATTAATTTTCACAAAAGTGAAATACTTGGGATCAATGTTGCTGATAGCAGGCTTCAAGAACTTGCAAGACTCTTGTGTTGCAAAGTGGGGCAATTCCCACTATCCTATCTAGGCCTCCCTATTGGTGGTAATATTTCGAGACTGTCATCTTGGGATCCTTTGATTGATAGAATGTCCAAGAAACTTGCTACATGGAAAAGCAAATTGCTCTCACTTGGTGGAAGGCTTACCATGATCAAAGCCTCCCTATCCAATCTTCCCATTTATTATATGTCTCTCTATCCTTTACCACAGGGAGTGATTGATAAAATAACTACCATCCAGAGGAGATTTCTATGGAATGGCAGTATTGACAAGCGAACTCTAGCTCTCGTCAAATGGGAAGTGGTCCAACTCCCAAAAAAATTGGGAGGACTAAATGTTAGCAACTTATACTTAAGAAACCTTGGTCTCTTGTATAAGTGGGTATGGAGATTTTTTCATGAACAGGATTCTCTTTGGAAACAAACAATTCAAGCAAAGTACAAGTACCCTCAATCCTTCGGTATGGCAGATTTAGTTCCCTTAAAAAATGGAGGCCCATGGAAAAGTATCTGCAACTTTCTGTTGAAGCATCCTGAGTCCAGAGAACTTCTAAAACGGGGCACTAGAAAAATGGTGGGGAATGGGAGAGAGACCTTATTCTGGCATGAATGGTGGATCAATGATGAACCATTAAAAATCACCTATCCGAGACTGTTTCGGATTGCATTACTGCCTCTCGCTTCAGTGGCATCTATGAGGATTTGGAATCATTCTAAATGGGCATGGAAGATCCCATGGACTCGTCAACTGAGGTCATGTGACCAACTTGAATGGATTTCTCTCTCGGAATTACTGGATCATGTCTCTCTTCGAGAAAATCACCAAGACAAATTAATCTGGAACCTGCACAAATCAGGTACTTTCTCAGTTAAATCATTTTACTCTGAACTTTCCACAATCTCTGAACCTTTTCTACAAGGTGTCTCAGCTAAGATTTGGAAAGGATTAGTACCATTTCGTATTGAGGTATTTTCATGGCTGGTATTACTGGAGAAAATCAACACAAAACAAAAACTTGTTGCCCACAATATCATCCCCCTCTCGGATGTCTCTTGCTCTCTATGTGACTTAGAAAATGAAAATGTTTCTCACCTCTTTCTTCATTGCTCATTTGCACAATCCATATGGAATTGGTGGTGTGAACTATGGGGCCTTTCATGGGTATGGCCTTCATCACTAGAATTGGCCTTTACTCAATGGAATTATCCTTGTAAAAACAAATTCTTCAAGAAAGTCTGGATTGCAGCCTTTCAAGTGATCATCTGGTCACTTTGGAAGGAAAGAAATTCCCGAGTATTCAACAACACAAGCAGCTCTGTCCAAGATGTCTAGAACCTAATGTTACTTCGTCTTTGTTGGTGGATTAAAAGTTGGAAGGAACCATTCCCCTACTCACCAAATGAGGTGCTTTGCGTAATCCGAAATGCCTTCAATGGTTCTCCTCCTCTCAAGTCTCACAACTTTGGAAAGATTCTTCGCAGTCCCACTCTCATTTCCTCCAGATTAACATGGATAGTTGATGTTTCTCTAAACCAAGCTCAACACAGATCAACTATAGGGGGTTCTCTTCACAATGAAAAAGGTGAACCTCTCTATCTCTTCTCATGTCCAATTCCACCTATGGACACTAGTTCGAGTGAGGTATTAGCTATACACAGGGCGGTTCAAATCTCTCTTAATAGCGAGAGGTTCAAAAACCAGTGCATTGGAATCGAATCCGAGTCTCATGATGCAATTAAATGGTGCTTGACCCCTCGGACGGGCCATGGAACTGAGTCTTATCCTCGACTTCATAAAATCGCCCCTAATAGGGGTCTTAAGATCTCAATAAAGTTTAAGCACTCAAGGCTCAGTTCAGCAACTGAAACTATAGCAAAAATGGGTCTTTTTCGATCATCAGAATTTGTGGTATGGATGTAATGGGGTTTGATGGGAAGTCTTTGAAATTTACTACTAGTGATTAGTGTACTGCAAGCCTATGCTTTTGCCTCTTGTATGTTGATATTATACCTCATATCTGGGTATAAATGAATAAAACGATCAAAAAAAAAAAAAGAAAAAAAAGGAAAATAAAAGATCACTGGAATACTGCAAATGCGGCCGAGACACTCAAAATTTTGGGTAATTTCTCTATTTTCTCTGCAATTTTTGTTCTTTATTCGATTTCTTATGGTTTTGCAAATTACGGAAATATATTACTTTATTTTTCGACCAAGAATTATTATATAATAATAATTTTTTGATGTAATATCCATAAAAAGTACATAAAAATATTGTTAAATTAAATTTTCTATAGAAGTTATGTAAAAGTCAACAAAGAAAATTATTCTCGATGCGGACCAGAAAGTCAAAACTTCAAAAATTCGGACCAAACAAGCTGTTTATTTTTGGTGCGGATCGAAAAATCAAACATTCAAAAAACATAGACCTAATTAGGGCCTAATATGTAGGTTCGCCCTTGGGCCTCCAAAATTTCAGAAACGGGACTCTGTACCAGCTGCGAAGGAGGAACTTGATTATGAACCAGTAGATACATGGGTTAAGCCTTATAACAAAGCAGTTGGTATAATTCGGTACATGGTTTCATCTTTCAAGCATGTCAATGAGAAAAGATATGACAGTTTTAAAGAACACCAGGCAAGGTATGATTTTCATTTTTAACTTTTATTTAATTTTTAGCTTCCGTATACTCTTGTTAAAGAAAGTCAAAATACAAGGTGTTAGATAACTCTCGGACAAAAGATATAGGTGGCTTACAAAGGTCTTAGTGATTATTACTTTGATCTCGAATGCTTCTTGTGATATATACGTGTGTTAAAGCCGTTTTATAAGCTTCTCCCGAACTTTTCTTCACTGCAAAAGACAATGTTCGGAGTTTAGACATTAGTAATACTTTGTGAGTCTGTTTCTTTGAGGAAACTCGGGAACTTACTTGCCATCTAGGAGACTCGGGAACAAAGAATAACCCTATGAGTTGTATCATGCATGGTATAGTACCTAAATAAGTTTCAAAATCAAATCAATATTGTGAACTTGAAATAAAATTTTATGGCTATTCAATGTTCTTCAAAATGATAATAAATGCGATTACCAATCGAGCTAAGGTGTGCCCGGCTAGTTACAAGTCCAACAAGGAAAACCATCGCGATTCCACAACATGTCATAAATTGCAAAGCATGGTCAAGTGCATAACCAATATATGCAGTCCTTGAATCTACTTGAAGTTGTCTTTAGGGCTGCGAGATGCTTAGAGTTTACACGATGGAGTAGCGGTAGTCCCCCTCGAAGATTTTTTGGTGTTATTTCTGCTATGTATACGGGAATCTATTTGCACTCATTAATTGGTATTGTTGTTAGGGCGATTTGTTACATGTATGATTCTCTGCTAGTTGAGAAAGCATATAGAAGCTGTACTAAAAAGGATGAGCAGTTAATTACCACATAAGTAATGAGTCCACATGTAATCCCAAGAGCTAGTCTACCGATATCAAGGAACATGGAACCCTACCATACCACCGGTAACTAATTAAGGTGCGAAAGATGATGAGTTAGTCATATCAAGTGCCCAAGTAAATAGTAATGTGACTTAAACTTTTGATTCAAAAGAAGATATTCAAATTGCAAAACTTATACAAGTATATACGAAGGGGGAGAACACTGTTAATATATATAATATAGATAACATGAGTATGCTTGACAAGCCCATAGTCTACAAGAAAATGGTTGAAGTGTGAATGAGAAGCTGTCAACAAGAACGTTGGAGAGACTTACACTTCTTTTGGCTCTGTTAGTACTCAAAGATTAAGATGGGGATAAAAAATCTTACACCTCGGCGACCAATGAACTCGGCTAGTTTTCCGGAGTACTAGTGCACCTATCGAGTCCTCCAGTGTCAAATTGTGAATACGTAGCAAGTAAAATCAATCAATTAAGCCTAACATACATCTTGAAGATAGATTAGTATATTTTTGTGAAACAATAGCGAGATTTTTGGTGGGCTGTCACGACATTCTATAGAGACCTAGATTTCTTCGGCTCAAATGAAGTCACCTGTTTGCTAAACAACAATGCCAACATACATGAAAAAGGTTCAATTTTTAAAGGGACTTTGCCTTCATTATAAACAAACTTACTCTTTATATTTACTTATTTATGCTTTTTACTTACTTGCTTACTCCTAATTTGTAATTTGTGTTATTTCAATTAGTTGTTGTATAGTTTAATCTGAATTTATTCTAGGGTTATTTAAGTTTTGATGTTGATTTAGTAATTTTCATTTGAACTCATGCTTTGAAATTAGTGAAAAGTTTTTCCATTAGCTAGTTTTGGGCTAAAATTTATGTTTCTCTATCTTCTTTTCTTTTTTTCTTACTTTTCTTTCATGTCTTTGTCATCCTATATTTCTCTCTCACGAGAGGTATATATAGCATCGAGGAGATTGATGCTTGTTTGCGAGTTTCTTTCTTGACTTCTTTGCGATATCTTTGAAAGTTTATCCCTATATAGATCGAATAGGGAAGTTAAATTGTAAGTGTGATTATTTCCTCGATCCTATTAGATATCGAACTTCCTATCTCGTATATTAATAAATTTTGATTCTTTTCGGGGACCATAAAGTTTTAAAACGCACGGCAAATGTTGCCGCATCAAGGTGTGTCTTAAAATTTTTTATAATATCTTAAAATATCTCATTTGTTATAATATCTTAAACTTAATGATTTAAAAAGAATGCAACTTACATATGCTTATTTGGTTTTGTTATAACGGATTGGGGAGAACACGAGGAGAGAAACCCGAAGCCCACGAGAGAGGTTCCATCCCAAAACCAATTGGCGATAGGAGGAGTAGCCAGCTTGGGTTATAAGCGAAAGCTCTTTGCTTACTTTTTCAATGTGGGACAAATACTACTCACGCTTGCACATAACGGGTTTCTTACTAAGGGGAAAAATGTTAATTGTTTAATGGCTAAATTTGACTTCTAATAATCTCTGAGGCTCCATTTTTGGTAAACAACTATCGAGATTATATATCTCTTAGATATGTTGGTCGGCTTGACATGGAATCATGGAAACTTCTATAAGTGGAAACTGAGATAGTGAGATACTTAGTATTTAGTTTGGGTCCATATACGGGTGATGGATCATTCATGTAGATTTTGGTCAAGTCATGTCGGATTTATTTGTTGATTAGCCACTTATGATAGATTAAGCGGTAATTGTCATTTTATGAAGCTTAGCTCCATTGATTTCGAGAAAACTAAATGCGAGTTTAAGAGAGAGAGTAGATTAAGTGTTTTTGTTCAATTCGGTAGAATGAATTACTACAACTATTAGAATGTAAGGAGTGCTATATAAATACGGTAAGTTGTTAGGCATTGTAACAACCTCTAATTAACTATGATGATGTGGCAATCTAACTAACTAACATTATCAATACACTAATCTCCTATACCCCCTCCGAGTTGGGAGGTGTATGAGTAGACAATCCCAACTTGTGAAGAAGTTGAGTGAGCCGATGAGAGGGAATAATCTTTGTAAAGACATCTGCTAATTGATGTTGTGTAGGAAGATAAGTGAGCTGTAGAAGTCCTTCAAGAACCTTCTCCCTTGTAAAGTGACAGTCAATTTCGATATGCTTAGTACGTTCATGGAATACAGGATTCCTAGCAATGTACAATGCGGGCTGGTTGTCACAATGAAGCACCACTGGCCTTAAATTGGTGATACCTAGCTCTTCTAATAAACGAACCACCCAGTGACCTCGATACGGCGGTTGCCATAGCCACATGCTCGGCCTCGGAGGAGGATTTTGTGACAGTGCTTTGTTTCTTTGATTTCCGGGTGATTGAAGACCCACAGCCGGCGAGGATATAACATGTGATCGATTTTCTTGTGTATGGGCAGGAAGCCCAGTCAGAAACTGAAAAAGCTTGCAAACAAAGCTCTTCAGTAGCTTTTAATAAAATTCCTTGACCAGCAAATTGAGAAACATATCTCAATGTATGTTGTAGAGCATCTTGATGAGATGTTCTAGGATGTTGCATGAATTGGCTGAGACTTTGCACTGAATAGGCTAAGTCTGGTCTGGTTGTAGTGAGGAAATTGAGTTTCCCTACAAGAGACCTATAATGCTCTGGATCTTGCAACAATTCACCGACTTGCTTGTCGATTTAATATTTAATGGGAGAGGTGTAGAAGCCTTTCTAGTGTGATCAAAGTCACCAGTAGCTAATAACTCCTTAGTGAATTTCCCTTGACTAAGTAAAATACCGGTTGGAGTGTAACTTGACTTCAATTCCAAGGAAATAGTTTAATTTTCCAAGGTCTTTGATGCTAAACTCATGATGTGATGATGCAGATGTGTTTTGAGAGCTTCAATCTCAGCAATATTAGTGCTTGTTACTATGACATCATCCACATAAACTGCTGCAACACATATATCTTCACCTTGCTTTTTGATGAAAAAACTATGATCAAGATGAGATTTATTAAAACCTTGACTGTGTAAAGATTGAACCAATTTTTCATGCCATTGTCGGGATGCCTGTTTTAGTCCATACAGGGACTTTTTGAGTCTGCACACAAGGTTTGAAGGATTAGACATGCCCTCAGGAACCTTCATATATACCTCTTCTTTTAAATCCCCATGTAGAAAGGCATTATTCACATCTAATTGGAATAATGGCCATTTCTTACTAACGCCCTTTGCTTATGAGACTTCTTCTTGTGCTCATCTTGACTACGAGGTTGAAAGTTTCCTCATAATCAACCCCACATTTCTGATTAAAACCTTTAGCTACTAACCTAGCTTTGCATCGCTCTAGTTCCCCATTAGCCTTGAGTTTAACTTTGTAAACCCACTTTGATCCAATGGCCTTCTTACCTGGTGGAAGAGTGACTAGCTCCCGGGTTTTATTAGTTTCAAGTGCTTGAATTTCGGCGGCCATAGCATCGACCCCCAAATAGGGTCGGAGATGAAGCTTGAGGAATAAGTGCTAGGTTCAGTGATATCACAATGATGTGATATAAAAGCTTGATGAGGAGTAGGAAACTGAGAATATGAGACAAGATTACACCAGTGAGTAGGAGGAAGAGAAGCAGATGAAACATTACACTTGTAATCTTGTAAGTAAAGAGGAGGTTTAGATAGTCTGATAGATTTTCTAAGAAGTGGTGGAGTAGGATTAAGAGATGGAGACGGATCAACTAGTGAAGATGGAATAAGAGGAGAAGAAGAATGATGCGAATCGGAGATGACGGGAGAATTATGAGCGGGGAGAAGAAGTGTACGAATCGGAGATGACGGGAGAATTATGATCGGGCGAAGAAGTGTGTGTGGAAGGAAGTGGAGAAGAAGAAAGAGATTCATCGTGTGAAGGAAAAATAACAGAAGTGGAAGAAAAATCAGGAATATCATGAAAGATAGGAGCAGAACAAGAGGGTAAGTAGATGGCACTTGTATATGTGGAAGAAGGCTGATTTTGTTTGTGAAGTAAATGATAAGGGAAATGTCTCTCATGAAAATAGACATCCCTAGTAACAGTAACTTTGTTACTATCAAGAGCAAGAACCTTATAACCTTTTTGGCTCTCTGAATAACCAAGAAATACACAAAGTGTGGCTCTTTCTTGCAGCTTGGATCTTCTGAGTTTAGGTGTAGAGACATAACAAAGACACCCAAAAGTCTCGAGATGAGAAATGTTAGCGAGATTTTCCATGTAGCACGAAATAAGGAGTGTCATGATTTATGGCTTTTAGTGGCATTCTATTTATCATATAAGCGGCCAAAGCACCTGATAGCCCCAAAATCTATTTGGTAGTCTAGCTTGAATATACGAGCCCTAGTTGTTTCCAATAGATGCTTGTGTTTCCTTTCTACAACCCCATTCTGCTGGGGAGTATTGCTACAACTAGTCTGAATCAAAATGCCTAGTTGTGCATACAATAATTTCATATCACCTTCAATCAATTCACCAGCATTGTCAGATCTTACACATTTAACATGAACATTGAACTGAGTATGAACCATTTGTAAGAAATTCTTCATAACAGCAATAACATCAGTTTTATTCTTCAAGAAATGTATCCAAGTAAACCTACTTGTAATCATCCACAATTGTGGCGAGTACGGCCCGGTAATGGTTTTTTACGGTGTGAGGGCCCCATTACATCAATGTGGATCGGCTCAAAAGGTTTAGTTGTCTTTATTGAACTTCTAGGAAATGAAACTCTAGTTTGTTTGGCTTTGGGACATACTTGACATATTGTGTCTAGCAAACAAGCTTTAACATCACAAGAAAGATTGAGAAGATGTAATTGACTAAAGGGCGAAGTGGCCTAGTCTTAGATGCCAAAGTTTGGCAACGACAACGAAGCGATAAGACAATGTTAACCCAATGTGATAGAAGAAGCTTTAGAATTCTTCTTATGCGGAAGAGTGTAGAGACCGGCGGAGCCGACTACCAAGAAGAGTCGACCTCCCTTTACGAGAGGATATAAAGCAATTATCATAAGTGAAATGCAACTCACAATGTAAATCTTTACACAATTTATGCACCGAGATCGAGTTGAACTTGAATTGTGGTACATGAAGAACATTTTGTAACACAATATCATCATGTAAGAGAAGCTGTGCCAATGTGTTTCACGAGACTTTACTACCATCGGGGATGGTAATAAAGTTATCGAGACTCAAATAACACTTTTATATTCGAGAGAAATAAGATATGTCGAGCAAATGTGGTGCGTTTGCACCACTATCAGAAGCCATTTAGTTTCGGAGCAAGAAATAAGACATAAAATGTTACTGCTTTACCATAGCATGGCCAACAACTTGAGAGTTTGCATTGGAGGATTGAGCGAGACTTCAACATACTCATGAGGTGAGTGTATTGCTCCATAGAAAGTGAAGGTCCGGGTTCATCATCGGTATCCATAGCAACTTCATTAGATGACATAGGTGCCACTCTTTTGTCTTTGAAACCTTTAAAGTTCGCTGGATATCCATGCACTTTAAAACATACGTCAAATCTTTGTGCCACAGGACTTCCAGATGAGTGCAATAATACTTGGAGCCTGGTTTGTCACTTCTAGCGAGTGCACGGGCCCTTAGGATAAGTTTTCTTGAAACCGGTAGGATATTTACGGTAGTTGCCGGAGACTTTAGATTTAATGAACCTTCTTTTATACGCCATCAAGGCCATGGAATCGGATTGTAATGGCGAGAGAAAGTTCCTTGTGTTTTCCTTACGTGCAAACATTCTATATGCCTCTGTAACCTTTGGTAACTTCTTTGCATCATCAACACGTTACCTACGATTGTTGCATATTGATCGAAAGTTTCATCATGAATTGTATAACCATTTTTTCTTGGTGCCTCTCATATAACCTTTTGGTGAAGTTACAAGAACGGTTATTGCGGTACGGTAGGGAAGAGGATGAGCTTCATCCAATGCATCCCAAACAGATTTTATGCTAGTAAAGAACTCGGACACGATTGATTTCTGCTTGATGAATCTCGAAATCTTTTGTTCTAAAGCATATATTTGAGCTAGAGATGTATAACCATAACGCTCTTCAAGATCTAACCAAATTTCTCTAGGTGACCTTCGAACATGACACTACCAGCTATTGTTTCATCAAGATTGAACAGAATCCCAGGAACATACTAGATCGTTGCATCTAGACCAAGCATTATATTCATCAGAAACCTCATCAACAGGTGGTTTGTATGTTCCATTAACAAAACCTACCTTATTTTTAGCTGAAAGAGTTAAGAGCATTGCTCTTTTCCACCTTGTATATCCTTCACCATTGAACTTAAAGGAAACAAGTTGTGCAGAATTAGCATCAGATGGATGAATGTAGTATTGACTATTAGGATTCTGATTCAAAGGAAGTGGAGGTGGTGTATGATTATTGTTGTTGCTATTGTTGTTACTGCTAACATCAGTAGTCATGATTCAAGAATTGGAATGAAATTCAGGCTAATTAAGAAGAAAATGTATAGAGAGAAAGTATTTTCAAATCTAGAAAACTTGTAGTTGCAACGAATTGTGAGAATTCTTTGCGAGAGAAAAAAAAAATTCAAAACGAATTGTGAGAATTCGTTGCGAGAAAATAAGAAATTATGAGTAGATTTCAACAATCAGGAAGGATTAAATCGAAGAACGAAAAGAGAAGATGATCAAATCACAAATTTCAATAGATTTCAGCAGAATCAAGAAAATATGAATTGATTTTGAAATTAAGAATCTAATAATCCTAATTTCAGACTTTCAGCAAGAATCAACGAATCAGCAAGAATCAACAAATTTCCAGGATTTTCAGATGAATATGAATGAAGAAACTAGAATAATTCCAGCAATCGAACCAATGGAGCTAGTTTTGATAGAAAAAATGAAGAAGAATTGAGTGAATTACACCTGATTCTGCAGAATTTCAGCTAGTTGAACACAACGGTGCTTCAACAACCTCAAGGTAATCGGAAATAATGCGGAATTTCAAGAGATTTCAGCAAAAAATGTCCACAGATTCGTGATTTTGCTCTGAAGCCATGTCAATTTATGAAGCTTAGCTCCATTGATTTCAGAGAAAACTAAATCTGAGTTTAAGAGAGAGAGAGAGAGAGATTAAGTGTTTTTGTTCTATTCAGTAGAATGAATTATTACAACTATTAGAATGTAAGGAGTGCTATATAAATACAGTAAGTCGTTAGGCATTGTAACAACCTCTAATTAACTATGATGATGTGGCAATCTAACTAACTAACATTATCAATACACTAATCTCCAATAGTAATAAGTTATTAACTACTTTAATTCTGGGGTCGGGGTGGCTCAATGCTTCAATCTATCATAGACTGCGCATCGCCATTGTTAAGCCTACCCTACCGTAGTTCAATTTTGAAACTTGCATGGAGCCATTAATATTACTTGTACTTTGGACTTTAAGTAAGTCGACTTGATTGATTTATCAAACGGAATCAATTTGGCACCTATGCAGTGCAAAGATTTAAGAGCTGAAACTGGCTTGTCCTGTGGCAGAATTGACCTGCTTGGACTTGAGTGACACTTGACCAACACTTCACCCTTGGCTACTGTTGTTAAAGCCACAGTACTTCAGTCTAGGTGGTTTTTTATTGTTGATCTTGATCCCAATGTTCTAGTGTTTAGTATTTGTACGAACATAAGGAGAAAGTCAATGTCATATGATTTGATTGCAATGGATCCAAATTATTTTTTATCAGCTTATGTGTTATGTCTCGACCTTGGTGAAAGTAGCTGGTGTTGATCGAAGTGACTTGTTATATACTTATATGTAAATGTTAGGGTCACTTGTTCCTATAAAGTTATTTGTTGAGGTTCGACCCAAGATTAGTTAAATTCTATAAACATAGCTAGCCTAGGTTCACAACTCTGTATCCAAGTCTTATTAAACTCGGAAGGTGAAATTTGGATCTTTGCAAGTTCCACTCTGAATTACATGAAAGAACTAACTCAAGCCATATATGATTATGAGCCAGAACCAAATACATATACACTGAAGAAGCCAAATCACACATCACACTAAACACACCTCATGACTCAACCCTAGAACACCTCAAAATAAACCACTGACACGACACGACACGACCTGCTTCAGTGTAGACTTCAGAAGTTGAGTTTGCTCACACTCTCACAGGTCAGTTTTATTTGATTTTTAACTGGAAAGACAAACATATTAAGAAGGTTGAAGAGTGAGCCATAGAAACTTCAGCTCCCACAGTTATTGCACCTAGGATTCCTATGACGATAAGGATTTGTTGGTGAAGGTTTACGGTTTATCTCCTCGTGCCTTGTTGCCCTTCATAGTTCATGGTATCATAGCTGATTTTAGTGTGAATTGATGAGTGACTCAAGGAGACTTAGAAGAATCAGATTTTAGGAGTTGGACCAAGTCAAGGTCCATGTAGGTGGCCTAAAATTATTAAGGCTTTAGGAAATTATGGGTTTTGGGTCAAAATTAGTCAATTCTAATCAAATAAAATTAATAACTCAGATTCTGGTGGTCAAAGTAACACCAATTTTTAGCAAATTACAGCTTGAATTACTACGAATCTTTGGTAAAAGAGTTGGCTTTTTTAAGGCCACAGAAGTGTCCTAATAGAATTTTACAAAATTACCCTTAAAGCTGTCCAGTTTTAGAAGAAAAATTATTAGACCAACTTAGAGGTGTCCATTTAGGCTCAAAATTTAGCAACAGCTACCAGAAACATATTATAGAACATACGATAAAAATCTCATGAATTTTAGGAACACACAAAAATTATGGTGAGTATTACAATAATTCCAGTCAGATTTAAGGAATCACTTGCAAAAAGTCACTCAAGGTAAAATATGAGCTTAAAAATCATGAGATAAATACACGATGTGTGTCTCATTCCAGGAACAACATGTTTAAAAATGAGAACTTTTGGATCAATAAAAAATTAATAGAGATCTTTACACCATTTCCAGTCAATTTTAAGCTATTTTAATGGAAAAATCATAGCTCTAAAATCACAAGGTCATAATTCTTGAGAAATTTACACAACACTAAGGGACATATCAGGAGAATTGTTTTAAAATATTGTATCTATATGATGAGCCATTTTTGAGAAAAAATGTGAACAGTAGGTAAAATCAGGTTTTTGGGAATATTTGACCATTTTTAGTTAACCTTTTTATATTAGGGTAAAAATCATATTAAAATTACATGAAAACCATATATATTGCAGTATGCTTGTCTTCAAAACTTAGCTCATTTGAACACATGTAACACTCACAACATTTCTTTGATTAAAAACAACATAAAGACATTAAACAAAACTCAAATAGAACTTAATAAAAAATAGTGTTTGAGGCTTTTTGGGTGGAAATAATTATTCCATCCCTAATACGGATTATTCACTTTTGATGATAAGGGTTTACATTTTTAAGAGATCTGTTGGTTAATAAATGATTTTGATGAACAAAAATCAATAAAAACAATTTATTTTAGGTGGTTAACAAACTTAGTCCAAAATTTATAAAACACAAATAAATACAAACTTTAACAAATAAGGTTTAGATTTTTAGAGGGTTTCGGTTTTTACCTCGGCGATTTGGATGAAATTGTGAAGGATTAAAACTTAAACTAAGTGAAATAAGTGTTTTTGGAAGGTTTAGTTTGTGTTTTGTATTTTTGAGATTTTTGGACTTTTTTGGGATTTCCTTTTATCTGTTGTTTTTGTGACAACTTCTGCTGGTCTGTTTTGGGACTCGTTTTTCGTTTTTAGGCCACAACTTTAACTTTGCGCACATAAGTCAGAATCAAGCGTGCCACAGCCCACATGGATACGGAAATGTTTTTCAGAGCTCTACGCAACCGTGAGGGTTCTGGTTCTGTAGGCGATTACCAAAATATCTGAGAAAAGTGGTTCTGAACCAAAGGTTTCAGGGGCCGGTTTCATGCTTCGATGGATTGTTAGTGTTGTTGTTATTCCTTTCACTGCTACTCTGCTTATTGTCTCCATTTGACCTTCCTCCTTGATTACTAGGTTGTGATGACCTTCCATTACCATTTGGGTTGTTGCTCTGTTGTCTCAGCTTAGTGTAACACTCGTACTCCCTATGCCACTTCTTTTGACTATACCAACACACCACTAGAATGGTCCTTATTGCATTCCCTTACAGTACTTAGTAATGTCTATCAGTCTTGTTTTCGGATTTAGAAGATTCCCCAAAATTGTTATCTCTCTCTTGAAGGTTCCCGTTCTTAGGCTTCTTAATATTTCCTTGGTTACCAGAGCTTTTCGTTCGGATTCTTCTTTCTTTTAATTTCATCCTTCCATTTATCTTCTTCATAATTCAATTCTGGACAAAATTCTTCCAACACTTTTTTTGGCTCATTATCATTGCATTTAGGCCACTCCAGTAATAGAGAAATATATTCCTTGGACAATGGTGGTGGCCTTTGAGATTCACAAATATGGAACTGATTTGGAGTGTCCAATTCACGAAATTTGGCCTTTGCAATGGTAGTCGTGGAAACTACTAGATAGAAAACATTGTCTCTGTTGTATATTTGTAGTGACACTAGAAATATACAAGCTATGTTGCTTGAATTCGGATTAGAACTAAGTGTTTTTGCAAGTTGTTTTAGATAAGAACAAATGAAATAAAAATGATATCAACCTAAACTCAATTGAATCACTCAAAATTGAGACTAGGAAGTAAGTTTAAAGAATCACTCAAAGAACCAAAATAGAGCCAATCACTGAAACTCTAACGTTTCTAATCACTAGAAACAAATATTTAGGATCACTCTAAATAGAAAGTTTTTTTTTGTTCAATCATCAAATCTGAATCCTTTATTCTCTTAGGCCGAAATATATATAGGAGTATTACAAAGGAAACTTACAAGTTTAGTTAAAGAACTACTCTTAAACTAAAGATTCCTTTTACAGAGCTTAACAATTAATTCAAGTGCTACAAATTCAGATTTTGTAACAAGTAAATTAGGGAAATAATTCTTCATAACAGCCACGGTTTATTTTGAAGGCTTTGTAACAGCAAATATTGCTGTTTAAAACTCCCTTAATTGGCTTATTAATTTGCTGCTAAGCTTCCTTCAAACGGCTAAATTAGGGAATGAAACTCCCTTGATTAATGCTTTTAACTAGGCTGATTTCTTCCTCCTTGTGGCCAGCTTTGCCAACGGTCCTAATTAAGAGCTGAAATTAAGGCTTGATTTATGCTCTTTAATTGCTCATAACTTGCTGCAATAATCCCTTGTGTAACCTCTCCCATTCGCCACGGTTTTAAGCTGATTAAGGGAGCTTGAATTCTCCTTTTTAAGGCTCAATTACAACTGATTTTCAAAGGCTGATTTAAAAGCTTGAAACCTCCTCTTGAATGCTCAATTAAAACTGAATTTTCAAAGCTCCTTGGATGCTCATCTTGGCCGGATTTGTTTCTTGATGATTGGACTCACTTGACTCAAAAATAAAATAAACTTGCAACCTTAAACTACTAACTTAAGTGATTAAAACATGACTCAAAACAAAGACAAATAAAAACAATGAAAGTTACACCCTCAAACGTCCACTTTATTAACTTAACAAAAATAAAAAGATGGAAACTAAAAGGAAATAAAATTAAAGCAACTCTCCCTCACTTGGACGTTAGTCCCTAGAACATTTTGGACACTTAAAGCAACTAGATGAATCAATGACATATCTTTAGAGATGTTAGGAAAGACACTTACATTATCCTCCCCCTCTTGAGAGGAGTTTGTCCTCAAACTTGGTAGCTCTTCAAGTTCATCAAAATATGGAGACAAGTCCGAGACATTAAAAGTGCTACTAACCCCATAATCATCCGGTAATTCAACTTTATAAGCATTGTCATTGACCTTCTCAACAATTGGAAATGGACCATCACTTCTTGGACTGATTTTGGAACGCCTTTTGGATGGAAAACGTTCCTTCCTTAGGTGGATCCATACTAAATCCCCGAGCTTGAATTGAACACCTCTTTTTTTCTTGTCATAACCCTCTTTCACCTTGGCATTAACTTGTTCAATCTTGTTCCGGACCCTTTGGTGAAGTTCCTTGATTTCTTTGGCTCTTTCACCGTCCTCATGGCTATATTTGTTCGGACTTGGGATAGGAGTAAGATCAATTGGAGTGCATGGATTGAAACCATAGACCACTTCAAATGGACTTAATCTGGTAGTTTTGCTTGGTACCCGGTTATAAGCAAACTTGGCATGTGGTAGCATCTCCTCCCATTGCTTAGGACTCTTGGTGGCCAAGGACCTCAACCGAGCCTCGGAACAGATTAAAGGTAATCGTCGCAGAAACAGATAAAAAGGAAATCTCCTTTCCCGAAGCTTCCTTGAGAGAGAAGCTATTCAATGTGGACCAATACAATATTTGAAGAGTCAAGAAATAAAACGTAAATGACACATTTTATTATGCTTAATAATAATCTAATAAAAACACTTTAATGATGACATATACAGTAATATGTTTTTAATTTAACATTATAATATTATATTGATTCTAATACTCAAGCAAATGCAAAGTTGAGAGAAGAACATAATTTGAAGCATTTTCTTTACATTTGAATAATAAATTGAAGGTAAAATTGTTAGAAACTACCTTTTAAAAGCACTGTTTTCAAAAGAACTACCTTATATCATGTTTATTTTACAAAACTACCTTATAAGTGGAAAAACTTTAAAAAGCACTACCAATTTTCGAATTTCCTAACTATGGTTAATTATTTCCTCCAAATCCCTCCAAATTTTTGAGACTTACCTCTTCTTTCACACGATTCTTCCCTCTATAAATTCATTAGTCTTCTCTCTTAATTGTGTTCCTTCCACCTTATGCTCTCTTCTCTCAATCAGGTAGTTCTAACTTAGGGTTCATTTTATTTTCAGAATTGAGTATTTGATTTTGGGGCACATTTGAGGCAAACTGTGTACAATTGACTTAGGGTTACGTGATTTGCTAGCATAATTGCACCAAGTTTGCCTCTTTTGTGCTTTAAAATGAAATCTTTTTCTTTGCAAAAATTAAATCTAGGGCTTTTTCCATTGTTTATGAGTTTGAATGCAAGCGAATGAATGAATTATTTGGATGAGGTCGAGGAGAAGAGGGAGGGTGGTTGGGGGTAATATAGGGGGTACATTTGTAATCTCACATTGGAGGGATTTGGAGGGAATAATTAACTATGTGGTTAGAGAATTCTAAATTTGGTAGTGCTTTTTAAAGTTTTTCCACTTATAAGGTAGTTTTGTAAAATAAACGTGATATAAGGTAGTTTTTTTCAAAAAAGTACCTGTAAAAGATAGTTTCTGACAATTTTTCCTAAATTGAAATATAAAGAACAATAAAATGAGAAACTATTTATATGTTGATTTTGGATAATCAATCCCGTTGGATGTTGGATGTTGGATGTTTATAATACTGATTACTGTTCGAGGTCATCTTCAAATATATTAGAGAATTTTCATGTGATTAATCATGATCTTTTAAGTAATGAAAGTTTGAAGTAAAAGTAGTGAGCAATTAGCGCATAAAAAAGGAAAGAAGTATATTAGAATATTTTTAGGAAAGTAATCATGTTTTTTTAATGAATAGTGAAAAAGTTTGAAGCAAATTTGAGCAATGGGAGTAAAAATGAATAAACAAATAAATAAAGTGATTAAAAATGAATGAACAAATAAAGGAAATAAGTGATAAGTGGGTAAAAATGAGTAAACAAATAAAGGAAGGAAAGATGTGATAAAACAGTGAGACTAGCAGGAGTCGAGCCTCAATCGGGAGCAATAAACAACAATTCCACCGCTGAGCCAACACATATTTCAACTTTTTTAATATGCATAATATATTTTTTTACAATCCGTCTTGCATGGACCCGGTTCACATTACAAATAGTGTGGACCAGGCCCAGGCACGTGACTCGGCACAAAGTACTCACTTTCACTTTCCAAAAATGCGCGATTTTCTCTCTCTTCAATATTTTCAAAATCCGCAATTTTCTCTCTTCAATATTTCCAAAAACCAAAGATTCTATCGCTATAAAATTTCTGCGAATTATTCTCTCTTCATTCAAATTATTTCTCAATTTCATACGAAACCTAAATTTATGTACATCTCATTCAGAATCAAATTATTGTTCTTATTTTATTCAATAATTGTAACACTAAATTGATTCGAAATTGATTCTTCGACAATTTCCTTTTCACTTGAACAACTACGAGAAATTCATGGAAAATTCGGGTTTAATTGATCAAATAGATCTCAATCAGAGTATTGTAGCATGTACTATAGACGACCTAAATCCGAGCATTGAAGCACTCGACGACGAACAGCATCGCAATTCAATCCAAAATGAGCATCGAGATCCACTCGTAATAGATCTCAATAATACACCAAGTTTTGAAGGTAACAGCATCGAAGTCAATAATTTCATTTGTTTGATTAAGGAAAACACTAACACTATAATTTTATGTAGATAATGTGGTTCTGTTTCATGATGAGCTAGAAAATTAAGTTGACGAACAATATGTTATAGTATCAATTGATGAATCTAATTCAGTTGTCATTCCAGGTAAATAGTTACACTATCACATACATATACTATATCATAAATAGATACACTATCACATACATATACTATATCATAAATAGATACACTATATCATAAATAGATACGCTATATCAGATACACTATCACGTACATACACTATATCATAAATACATACACTATATCATAAATAGATACACTACATCAGATAGAAACACACTAGCATATATAGAAAATATTTACGTAAACGTATTACAGAAACATATACTATATCACGCATAAATACACTATATCATAAATAGATACACTATACCACACATAAATACACTATAGAATATAACAAAAATATTACGTACCATGAAATACAAAAATGGACTAAAATTCACAAATACACTATATCAAACACCCATACACTATATCATAAATAGATACACTATATCATATATACATACACTATAATAAAAGTGAAAAATATCTTTATTCTTTTATAACAGGTTCAACTGAACAGTCACTAAATAAACATGAAATTGGAGGAGTTTTACTTGGTCAAGTAAGACCAACATTGGATGATATACATGAGCTATATTGTCAGCATGTTGCTATAGTAGGGTTCAGTGTTAGAAAATCCAAAAACAGAAAAAAAAAGAAGGGACATCAGTTGTGCATCAAAAGTACTACGTATGCTCTGCTCAAGGGAAAAGAAATACCAAAATCAAAGAAAAACAGAGAGAGAATAATACAGATATAATGATACAAGACAACAATTCAAAGAAACAGAGGACAAGAAGAGTTATGATCACAAGAACTGAATGTCCTGCTCTGATTAGAGCAAGGATGAACCCTGAATGACACTATGAGATTGTGCAGCATGTTATAAAACACAACCATCCACTTACAAGACAACCACTAAATTACTTTCATAGATATGAGCGTCAGATGAGTGATCCAAAGAAAGAAACCATACAAACTATGCAAGAGTGTGGACTGAGACCGATAGATTCATTCAAATACATGAGTACAGAAGCAGGTGGTGATGATGTATTGGGTCATTCCATGAAGGACCACTTCAACTGCTGTTATAGACTCAAAATAAAACCAATTGAGGGAAAGGATTCACAAAATTGTTGATAACCTTTATGAGCAGATGCAAACAGATAGTAACTTCTTCTATAGAGTAAGATTGAATGATGAAGGAAAGGTTTGCTGCTTGTTTTGGAGAGACTCTATGATGCTTGAGGACTATACAATATTTGGAGATGTTATGGTTTTTGATACTACATATAGGACAAACAAGTATAATCTTATTTGTGCACCATTTGTAGGAATTAATAACCATTGGAAAAACACAATGTTTGCATGTGCATTTCTTGCGGATGAGACAATACCATCATTTGAATGGGTTTTTGAAACATTATTCAAAAAATCAATGAAAGGTAAATGCCCAATAACTATATTCGGCGACCAAGATGTTGCAATTGCGGGAGCAATAAAAAGGTACTCATGTTTATGTGACATTTGCACAACTTCGTTATGTACTATTGCGGAGAGCAATAGATATTACTTGAAAAACTAACTGAATGAACTCATTGACAGGCTTTCCCAACCTCAAGACCCAGGCTATGTTTATGGCATTTGAGTCAAAATGCAAATCAACAATTTGGATTGATGAATGCAGATAAGGAATTCAAGAACATTTTTCACAAGTGTCCGAGTGGTTGCATTACAACAACGGAAATTTGAACAAACTTGGAGCACAATGACCAAAAAATACAAACTAGAAGATGATCGTTGGTTCGGGAGATTGTATAGTTTGAAAGAAAAATGGTGTACAGCATTTAGCAAAGACGTCTTCTCTCTTTGGAATACTATCTTCATAGAGAAGTGAAAGCACAAATCATCTTCTGTTGGGTTTAAGGCAAGCAAAACTACTAGCTTGACCGACTTCTTTTCAATATTCCAAAGCAGTAATAAGTTGGAGAAGACAGGAAGAAAGGGATGATTTTAATTGTACAAAGGGAATACCAAAATTAGATCTCTACATGAGTCCACTATTAAAACATGCGGCTTCACAGTACACACATACTCTTTTCCGAGATTTCGAGGAAGAATTCAAACATGCAATGGCAAGTGCAATTGAATTAGTTGGTACACAAGGAAACATTCTGACGTACAGAGTTTTCCTCAATGGCATTGATGGTTCTTCTCAATAAGTCTCCTTCAATTACCCGAGAAGACAATTGAGTGTGGATGTAGAAATTTTGAAGAATCGGGTTGGTTGTGCTTTCATGCCATAAGAGTTCTACACTTGTATTTTGTCCAAAAAATACCAGAGAAATACATATCATCAAGGTGGACAAAATTTGTAAAAAAGAAGTTTGGGAGAAATTTGATAATGAAAAGAGAGAAAAAGGAGAAATAAACAGACTTCACACCATGGAGGCTGCACATGATAAGGAGGTATGTAAACACACTATACATCAGCACAAAAATACATTATATCACACAGAAGTACACTATATGATCTATGAACAAACTATATCACGTAGAAATCCACTATATGTTAGTCTAATACTATATCTATACTATATCACAGAAATACACTATATGATCTATAAACACACTATATCACATAGAAATCCACTATATGTTTGTCTAATACTATATATACACTAGCACACAGAAGTACACTATATGATCTATGAACACACTATATCACATAGAAATCCACTATATGTTAGTCTAATACTATATCTACACTATCACACAGAAATACATTATATGATCTATAAACACACTATATCACATAGAAATCCACTATATGTTTGTCTAAGTACTAACACATTCATGCCATAAGGTACTACAATCTCATATTAAAGAGCCACAGAATAGAACCAGCTGAGCAGTGATAGAGGAAAATTTCAAAAAAACAAATTCAAAAGTTGAAGAAGTAATAAAGATTGAAGAAGCAAAAGCAGCAGCAGAAAAAGCTAAAGCTCATGTGAAAACATTACAAGAAGCAGCTGCAACATTACAAGCTAATGAAAGTCAAGAAAACAATACACAAGAATCAGCACCAAGACCAACAATTTTGGAGCCAGATAGAGCAGTCACAAAAGGAAGAGACAACGACAAGCGAATAAAAGGACACTATGATTCATACAAGAAGGCATCAAAAAAAGGAAAAAAGAGACACAAGGAGTTTGGAAGCATAACTCCAAAAGAACATCAGTTCTAAAATACTTTACCAAGAGAACTATGCAATGTTTTTAATCATTTGAGTTTAAAATAAGACTTGTATGCTATGTGGTTATGTGAAATTTTGTTTTTTGAAAGGATATGGTTATGAAGTACATTATATAAATAAATTCTAATGAAAAACTGTTTGTAAACCCATTATATTTACACAAACCTGCTGTGTAACCCAATAAAAATCAAAACAAATTACTAATTTGTAATACTCTATATGTCAACAAGTAAAAATACACTATATCATATAGAACAACACTATATCATTGAAAACTACACTATATCAAAACGGCACATTATTCAATTTTTACAAGGAACTATGTCAAATATTTAAACCACACACTATACCACATACATACACTATATCATATAGACCAACACTATATCAATCTGAAATACACTATATTAACACTATATCAGTCGGAACATTACCTACTGTTAGATTACTAACACTGTTTGTAAAATCAATCAAGACTACACAATTACATAAACATTCTTTGTAAACCTATTATATCAACACAAACCAACTGTCAACCCTAACCTACTATTAGATTAGTAACATTGTTTGTAACATCAATCTAATACATCAATATAGTTTTACTTTGCAAATTTGACGGTTAACTTTTTCCTTCCTGTCTTCTTCTTCTTTCCATCCTCAACTTCTTTGTTCTTCTTCTCTTGATGCATTTCTGTCTCAACTCCTCTTCAATCCTCTTACTCTCTTCAGCTTTCTTCCTTTTATTTTCTTCAATAAAAGCAACAGTCTTTGATCTGAATGATATCACCTTTTTCACAAGCTCACCTCTATTCTTATTCAGATCAAATAAAATAATGCAACCACACAAGGAGACTCTTGCTGCTTTCCTAATCTTCTCCTGAAAATAAATTAAATAAGTAAGAAACTATATAAAAAAAAAACTTAAATATATAACTCAGTTAGAAATAATTATATTAAACTTACATCATCCAAATATGGATATTCAAACTCTTTCGAGCCTTCAAAAAGTAGCATATGGACAAGTATGTACACACCACAGTCCAAATCATATGCACCTTTTTTCTAGCTTCCTTTGACTTCTGTCATTCCCCATAAACCCATATCATCACCTTGAGATTGTAGGATTTCATAATGTTGGAAAAGACTTGAAACTCCATCAGCAATGATTGAAATGAGAGTCTCCATCATTTTCTTATATTCCTTATCATCATCCCAAATCTTGTTATCAATATAAAAAACAATCTTTTTGTTTGTGTCCAGCACAAACAGGACAAAATGATTAGCTCCTTTAAGCAAAATTGGGAAAAAAACCTACAAAATGAGTAGAAGTATAAACTCACTAGATGAGAATAAAAATAATTATATCATCACATAATAATATAAAAATTAATAACACTATATCATAAAGAAATACACTATTTGATATACAGACACACTATATCATATATAAATCCACTATATGTTTGTCTAATATTATATCTACACTAGCACATAGAAATACACTATCATAAAGAAACACACTATATCATAAACAAAGCCACTATATGATACCCAAAAGCACTATATCATATACAAACCCACTATATATTTGTCAATTTATACTAAGAAATGCTTTCATCATAATTTCAAAAATAGAATTTGTCTCACCAATTCAACACCAAGCATCCGAGTTTTGAAATGTTATTTAAGTCTTGAATTTGAAACTTCCAACATGTGATCAAATCATCAATGCGTTTAGCATCAGTTTCATCTTCATGTACACGCAATAATACAGCCTGCAACATAAAAACTCATATTATCAACAAATAAATAATGCATGCAAAGATAAAGAATTCAACAACATAAAAATATATTACAAAAAGTTCTTACACCCTGAGAAGAAGTAAAGTAAAACATTTTTGGAGGAGAAGAGAGACTGAGTTCATTGATATTCATCATTCTTGCCCAATTATCTATAACTAATTCAAACATCTCAGTCTCAGTAGCAACCGTCCAAATCTCACTCCTAGGTATAGAGAAGAACACTTCATCCAGCTGAAAGAGCTCTTCACTGCAACAAGCAACACAAATTGTAAAAATATTTTCAATAAAAACAATACATTAAACAAATTTCATTCAAAAATTTACCTCCCATCTAAAGGATGTTGATTTTCGAAACAATAATCAACGACCTCCCTTAAAAATATTGGGAGATCTTGCATCACATCTTCAAAATCTTTCATCATCTTTGAAAGATGAGTGAAAGGACCCTCAATTGCATATTCATCCAACCTTAGAGTTGACTTGGCTGGACCCCTAGACAAAGCATTTTGGAAAACAGTCCATGTATTCTCCTCCATGGACATGTTCTCACTTGCATCATAAAAAACGTTGTTGACAACGTTCTGGATGATGTCATTCGTCTTCTGACTCATTTGAGTCACTATAAAGCTAGGGAACGCAGA
The DNA here is from genome assembly GCA_947646795.1 of Beta lomatogona. Lineage (NCBI taxonomy): Eukaryota > Viridiplantae > Streptophyta > Magnoliopsida > Caryophyllales > Amaranthaceae > Beta > Beta lomatogona. The sequence goes on along the minus strand of CANSNZ010000157.1, from coordinate 232,626 downwards.
AGTAGAAAGATTAGACACCTCTTCCCAACCAGCTGGCAAATCCTTCACAGCATATGCAATTGATACCATTTCATCAAAGTACTTCTGATAAATTGAACTTGACAAAATTTTGTCAAGATCATCTTGGAAAGGATTATCAGAAGGAGGATTACCAGCCACAGAAGAGTCCTTCAAACTCTTTAATACATCTATGTGGCAATGAGAGACAGCTTCCAAATCCCTCTTCCACAACAACCACATAGCATGAAGCTCCTACAAAAATCAAAACAAAATACTAATTTGTAATACTCTATATCAAAACAAGACTAACTATGGGAAAATAACACCAACTATATGAAAATAACACCAACTATATCAGAACAGAAACACACCATCAGTACAACAGAACACATACACTATCAGATACAAAATACACTATACCATATAGAACAACACTATATCATTCAAACTACACTATATCGAAACGGCACATTATTCAATTTTTACAAGGAACTATATCAAATATTAAAACCACACACTATACCACATACATACACTATATCAGTCTGAAATACACTATATTAAATTATTCTAAATTTTTACACTACAAGTAACACACTATAGTACACACTATATCACATACAACACCACTATATCAAATACAACACCACTATATCAAACACAAAGACAATATCACATACCAGCATCACATGACCACACAATCACATAAAACCACACTATATCACTCAAAACTCAAAAAATCAATATTATTCTAAAATTTGAACTTACATCTCTAGCTTGTGCAGTAATTTCTTCATCAGTGAGACTTCCTGGTGGAAGCTCAAACTGAATATGAAGCTTGCCCTTCACCTTCCTCTTGGGCGCAACCTTCTTTAGTACATCACTACTTCTACTTCCTCCACTTCCTGTATCATCACTCAATACAGGACGTGGTACATACTGAACTTCAATTTTTTTTTGAACAGGCTTCATCCGGGTGAAATCAACTTGCCCATCATCTGTGAAGTAAAACTTAGCACTTATTGGATAAGTTTCATCAAGCAAACCACTTCCAAACTTATCACATAGTACTTCACGACGAATTCTCTTGGCAATTGACTCATTATTCCAATGAGCCAACAGAGGAAGTCCAGTTGGAGGCACGCCATCACCAATCTGTAGGTGATGGAAGTAAATCAACTGCAACAAAATTATACACCCAATATAATGCCCCCGAGCACCTTTAGCAAACAGTGAATTCTTGAACAAAACATTCGCATGCATCAACCTATCTAAAATATATTTACACCAATTCAAACGAGGAATTCTCCGAACCTCATTTACAGCAAGAACAAGCCTCAAATCCAGTGTGTTATTTGCAACTGGAGCTAAAAAAGAAGAAAAAGCAAATAACACATACAGCTTTTGAAAAATCTCGCCACCATCAACTAAATTCCTTAACACAGAATAAACAGCAGACAAAGGAATCTGCCCTTTATCCCGATCAACTCCAAAGTACTCCCTCCAGCTTGCTTTCAACTCAAAATGCGGATTCTCCGCATTACGTCCCCTAGACACATCCACCACATCATGTCCTTCAACTAGAGGGAGCTGAAGCGCATCATAAACATCAAATTGGTTAACCTTGAACTCTTTTCCATATATAACCAACCTTAAACATGCCAGACCCACCATCAAACCTTTCCACCAACCATCCACTCAAAGAATTATTAGTCCTGGAAATCTTTAAATCCAACAATGATCCAAAACCAATTTCTATAACAGCTTTTTTCTGTTCAACACTAAAAGCTTCATTCAGCTCACAAAGCCTTTTACCACAACAAGTAGTTTTGAACAGGTTTACCCCCTCTATCCTTCAGCATCACTGTATATTTTCCTCTTCTTTGGAGCTTGCAAGGTATCCTTTTGAGCTACACTTTTTACCCTTTTCTTGCTTTTTGCTTCTTCTTTTGTTACAACAGGATTACCAGCACAAGTTCCTTCATTACCAGGAACTTTAGCAAAATCAATTCCTTCACTAACAGCAAGATTAGCAGCATCACTTCTTCCATCATCCTGTTCAATAGATGGATTACTAACATCATGTCCAGCGTGCTCTGCAACAAAAAACAATTGTAGAAAACATACACTATATCAGCCGAAAACACACTATATAATGTCAAAACATACTATATCATGGCCAAATACACTAATACAACACTAACATAATATCATGTAAAAATACACTATATCATCTCAAAATACACTATAATGTCAAAACACACTATATGATGTCAATATACACTATCATCAAAAACACTGTCAAAGAACTATCACATCAACACTATCATTTCAAAATACACTATATCATCACAAAATACACTATATCATATCAAAATACACTATATCATATCAAAATACACTATGATGTCAAAACACACTATACGATATCAATATACATTATGCAAAACACTGCCATAGAACTACTACAGCAACACTATATCATTCTAAAATACACTATATCATATCAAAACACATTATATCATTTCAAAATACACTACCATTTCAAGACTAATAAAAAGTAGTATAATTACAAATACACTATATATTTACAAAATAAACTATATCATGTCAGAATATATTATATCATCACAAGAATAACACAATTACAAATTATCACAAAAAAATAAACCTTAAAAAAAAAAATCAAAACTCCAAAAATCGCACAAAAATCAACAAAAATTTATCATGCAAACAATAAAAATCGCACAATAATGAACGAAGAGTAATTAAAACTAAAAAAAATTAAAACTCCAAAAAATCGCACAAAAATGAACGAATAGTAATTCAAACTAAAAAAACATCAGAACTCCAAAAATCGAACAAAAATCAACATAAATTTATCATGCAAACAATAAAAAACGCACAAAAAATGAACGAAGAGTAATTTAAACTAAAAAACATCAAAACTCCAAAAATTATAAGAAATTATAGTAAAAACCAAAATCAACAACATAATTACCATCAGTATGAGCAGTTCCACTAACACCAGGAAACTCCGATTCCTCTGCACGACCACCAAGAGATGAACGCAAACCACGACGTTTTGGAAAATTCCGATTACCATCGTCTTCCTTCCCATTGCTAAATTCAAACGAAAAGATTACACAGAACTGAAAATGAAGAAGTTAGGGCAGAGAAGATTACACAAAACTGAACTTGAAGAGAAAGAAAATGAAGAAGTTAGGGCAAAGAAGATGAAAAGCTATTACTGAGAGACAAAATGCAGAAGTTACAAGAGAACGAAATAGTGGGAAGAAGTTATGAGGAGAGAGAAAATCTGAGGAAATTTGAGGAGAGAGAAAAACTGAAGGCGCCAAAAACTGAAAAGCGTAATCATTACTGTTGCCTCAACTTACGTGATATGGATCGGGTGCACACTAATTAGTGTGCACCGGGTTCATATTAGTTTTTTTTATTTTTTTATAGCTAGTACTGGGATTTTGGGATGGGGCCTAGCTGTCAGCTAAGGAACCTGCCTCTTTTCCATTTTCTAGTATTTATCAAAAGGAAAAAAGAAGAAGAGGGAAAGCCAGCAATATTTTGCTGTTCTCAGCTTCAAGGAACATCTCATAAGCAGGTAAGTTATTAGAGGTTTTGTTTTAATTTGATGCTATTATAAATATACACTTCCTCCGTTTCTAAATAAAAATGGATGCCCTATATGTTATCCGATGCACTATTTTGTTCCTTAGTATCTTTAATTATGTGTAAGTAAAAATTATAAAAAGTTGATATTATGAAAGCATGCATTAAGATGAATCATAAAAGACCACGTTTGACTATTTATTTTATTATATATTTGTGAGAAAATATGAGATAATAATAATATATGATTGGTAGATGAATAGTGGTCCGTATGCAAATGTTGCATGTACATCTATTTAGAAACAAAGAAAGTGTATATATATAGGTAAAAGGTAATAGGTTCATAGGACTTGGGAGAACCTATTTTATGCTGAGAACCATTCTCTTTTTGTTCATTTTATGTTTTTTGGCTTAGTAAAAGATTTTTTTTGCTCATTTTAAGCACTTTTTTTTTGCTCTTTTTGAGAAGCTTCTGATCATTTTATTTGTTTTTCTCCTTTTAAGCATTTTTGGCTCATTTTCAGAAGCTTTTACTTGTTTTGAAATTAATTCTCATGATAAGAGGATCCTTATAGGGTTCTTATGGAACTTCACCCATGCTATATTAATATTATTCTGATCTCTCTAAGTTATCTAAGGACAGATGTGATATTTTTATAAAATCATATTATCCCAACACAAAAATTCTAGGTACAATACTTCTCTAATTAAGACACAAATTTAAGAGAGGTGATGGAGCTTGAAGGTAGAGATCATCAAGAGGAAGTCATAGAAACAAGCAAAATAATCTATGTAGAAGAGATGATCGAAGGAAGCATTGGACGCTTGAATTCGACTCAAATCCTGCAAAGTATCCTAACATCTATGTCACAATTCTTCGATGGCTTGCAAACTTTCATGAGTATATTTGCTGATGCGCAACCATCATGGCACTGCACAATTAGTAACACCTCCTGCATCTCCAACAAGTCCGGCCTTTGCAGCCTCCCTCGGACTGAATGGGCTTGGGATTCTAGCATCAACACACACACTTCCATCATATCAGAGTGGGAACTCGAGTGTGCGAGCTCAATTATCACCGGCTTACCAGCAACTTCCTACTTTGTGGGTTGCCTATTAGGTGGCTTATTGCTAGCCTCATTGGGTGATTCGTCGCTAGGACGAAAGAACCTAGTGTGCATCTCATCCTTGGTTATGTCCCTTGCAGCATTTGCGTCTGCATTTGCTCCCAATATTTGGGTGTACTCCATTTTTCACTTCATATGTGGGGTTGGTCGTGCTCCTCTGGCTATGACTGTTGCGGTTTTGATAACAGAGAGGGTTGCAAAATGATGGCGATCACAGGTAGTAATGCTTCCATTTATTACCTCTTCACTCGGAATATTAGCCTTGACTGGGATTGCTTACTTAGCTAGAGAAAGTTCATGGCGAACCCTGTATTTGTGTACTTCTATTCCTACCGTATATTCGCCATTTTGGCTTATTAATGTATGTATGAATCGCCCAGATGGCTGATGTTGCAAGGGCGTGAACAAGATGCCATGGATGTTTTGGCGAGTCTAGCCCAGTCTACATCCAGTCAAATTAGCCTAAGCTTGCCTCTTATAATTAGTTCCACAAAACAAAAGGTATCTAATACTAGTCCCTTTGCATCTTTGAAGGTTTTGGTAAGTAAAACATGGGCTGCCCAACGATGATGTTAGGTTTTGGTGTCGGACTAATGTACTTTGGAATGTTCTTAGGTGTTGGAGACTTCGGTTCCAATATCTACTTCACCTCGATTTTACATGCTTTATTAGCCCTCATCTCTTATTTGATTGCTTTCCTGTTTTGGATTCCGAAGTGCAATGAAGAGTTTCATTGCTTGGATATTGTACAGTTGGTGGTGCAATGAGCATAATGTTAGCTTTCTTAGGCAAGGGCGGCAAAATTGGAGGTATGCTTCTTGGAGTGGAGTTTGTATCTATGTTTTGTGGTTGCATGGCTTATAATATAGCCATGATGTACATATTGGAGCTCTTTCCCACCTGTGTTAGAAGTTCAGCCTCATCGTTGGTGAGGCAAGCCATGATCTTGGGCTCGGTTTTGGATCCGATATTGATGTTGCTAGGGAGGGGAAAGTTGCTATACTCTTATGGGGTATTTGGGTTGGCAATGCTTCTATGTGGTTTTGTTGTTCTTTGTTTGCCAGAGACACGAGGTAAGGTGCTCTGTGATACCATGGAAGAACAAGAGATTAGGGACAATGAGAAAATTCTCAATCTTTAAGTCTTTGTAATAGTATTTCTATTAAGCGTGGAGTTATATTAGATGTTTGTTTCTTATTACTTCTTATTGTTCTCAACTTATTTTTTTTTTGTTTTGGTGCATGGGTAATACCCAAACTTTAATCTCGTTTTATTAATTACTAATTATGTTTATTAGTTTAATTACGTACATAGTACCCTGCTCAGTACTTCTCGACCTCTCAGACGACAACTAATAACCAAGACGGACCTACATACCCTGCTCAGTACGTAAGTATAAACTATGTACCCTGCTCAGTACATAGTGAATGTTCATTCCTAGGAGACCGTGCTGCCTCACTAGTCATCATCCTCAAACAAGAACAAATAATAGACAATATATTTTCTTCGTCTGCATAATGTCGTTTAAAGTCATACATCAAACTGCAAGAATTTAGGGCTTTAACCCATCAATTCCAAACTGCAAGAATTTTAGATACTCAACCCATCAATTCCATTTACATCGAACTGCATGAATTCTAGGGACTCCACCCATCAATTCCAAATCAAAAACAACTACACAATTTCTCAAAAACAGTAATTGTAATGTTACTAATATCATCTTCGAAAAATATAATTTAACTGAACAAGAAACTATAAAATAATATAGGTACTTATAATAGCTTGAAAACAAAATAAAAAAATTTCATAAACTCAAAGAATAAACAAACAACAAACAACAACCAACATAAACAACATGATATAACTACCCATGATATTTGTAAAAAAAAAAAAAAAAAAAAAAAAAACTACCCATGATAACCGTCTTCTTATAATGCCACAAAATTATCATGTTTGAGACAAATAGTAACGTCAACTTACAAAGAATACAACAATAATGGTTGACATATAGCTATAATTTAACCATCAGAACCCATCCCCTTACATATCACCATAAACTTATATAACTTTGTATAATAAAACTTATAAATACATAACAAAACAAAAAAAAAAACACTAAAACCACATAACCAACCATGCTCACCCTACGTATTAGTAACCATGCCATCCACTTTACTAAGTGAGAATATAAATAAGATAAAAGAAAAGAAAAGGAAAAAGGCATCCAACATTTGCAAATCAGGATCATCCTCATGAACAACAACACAAAACCCACAACAACAACACACACGCAACCACATCAACTCACACGCAGCAACAACAACAACATGAGCCAAGGGGAAGCGCGCCAAGTATCTCGGCCACTGCCGCCAGCATGGCATCAAATGTGGCACAAGACATACCAACTCGTGGCTGCAAACACAGCCATAGCAGCGGCAACAAGCAGCCACCATAGTTCATACAGTGTTGTCCGTGAGCAATGTATGCGAGCAACGACGCCGAAAAACGCAGCAAAGCAGTAAAACAACCTATACTTCAACTACATACTTATATACCACAAAGATTCATGCTTTGGACATATGATAATCAACAAAACTCTTCCATATAAACCATGATAATCATGATAAACAAGCTAATAGGAACATGAAATGGTGCATATATAACAAGTTCATATATCAACCTAAACATAATAATCATGACTCTAAATATATATAACCATTAAACAGCTAAATTTCACACAAGTAACCGACCATCATATAATTCATAGAAGGAAAATTTGTCAGAAACCACCTTTTAAAATCATTTTTTTGTGAGAAACCACCTTTTAAATAAAATTGGTTAATTAGCCACCTTTTTTGTTCTTTTTTTTGTTGGAAGCCACCTCTTGCCGGAATCCGGCGTTGACTTCAATTTTTCGGCGTTGACCATCAGATTTTCGCCATTTTTGCCCCTTTATCCTTCTCCCTCCTCCCCCTTCGCATCTCCCGGCAACCTCCCCTCCCTCCTCGCATCCCCCAGAACCCCCTCCCTCCTCGCATCCTCCCAGGCAAACCCCGTCCCCCCACGCAACCCGCCGGAAACCCCCCCCACGACCATCCCCACCCTCCCAACCCTAAGCCCCTCTCCCCCCTCGCATCCGCCGACATCCCAGGTGGAAGAAATGGCGAGAAAATGGCGAAAAAATGATGGTCAACGCCGAAAAAGCGAGGTCAACGCCGGATTCCGGCAAGTGGTGGCTTCCAACAAAAAAAGAACCAAAAAGGTGGCTAATTAACCAAATTTTTTTAAAAGGTGGTTTCTCACAAAAAAGTGATTATAAAAGGTGGTTTCTGACAAATTTTCTTTCATAGAACCAAGACAAACAAATATACAACTAAGTAGTCATTCCCACCCAAATTCCTAAAACAAAACCAACTCAACTTAGGTATTAAACTAGCATATTTCCTATACAAATTCTAACCGTTCTAAGGTCGATGTTAGTTACCTGGGTCAACTGGAGAGAGTAGAATTGTAGTCTAGCTTTGTCCCTCTCGCGCGGCGTCGTCATCCTCGACGTCTCTCCTAGTAAACCAAAACATACTTAAAATCCAAGATATAGAGTAGGAAAAGATAGGAATTTTGGTTTAGGAAATGTGGAACAAAAATGGTGGAATTTTGTGCGAAGAACAAGAGATGATTTTCTCTCTACTTTTCCCTCAAGTGGTCGCCTGAAAATGGGAGGAACCAAGATAAGTTTTTCTGGTTACAATATGTGTTAAGATGAAGTGTATAGAGGGGCTTACAAAAGTTAGAAATAGGGAATCATGGTTATGGCATTAAAGGGCAATAAAAAAAATGATAAGGGGTAGGTACAATCCTTCCAAAATCTGAAAACTATCCCCCAAAATAGAAGATCGTCGGCTAGCACCCAACATAGATGTCCAAGACGGACCATGCTCATGTTATAAAATGGTCGAAACGAGCTAAAATATCGATATAATAAGATACTACCTCAAACGCGCAAATTTAAAATACTATAGAATACATGATTTCTAGGAAAAAAATTTATATAAATAAAACATTTCAAAAGTTCAAAAAAAAATTTATACGATAAAATATTTTTAAGGAATAAAATATCCTAATTTTAACAGAAAATAATAATTAAGGGACAAAATAACTCGAAGAAAATATTAGCGAAAATCCGTGGTGTTACAATACACACATATTGAGCCCCATATGACACCATATGCCCAACAAGTTTGTTCAGCTTTTTGCATTATATTCGCCCAATCGCTATTTACCGTCCGTATTTACTAAAAATCGCCCGTATTTTTTCCTTAAAATTTCCCCCATACCCCTCCATTTTTACCCCACTCTTACTCTCTCACCTCTCACACTACCACAACCCGACCACCACCACCACCCGACAACCACCACCACCACCTAACCACCACCACCACCACCACCACCAACATCACCACCACCACCACCACCGGGCTACCACCATCGCGGACCACCGCCACTATCGGAGCACCACGAAGAGTCGTCAACGCCGCCAACCACACTGGAATGGAATGTGGTTAGTTTTTTTAAAAAAATTCCGCCACTAGTGCACGGTAACGGATGAAAATTTCGTTACCTAACGGAATTTTCATCCGTTACCATGGGTTTTTCCAAAAAAAGTAACAAAAATTTTTTTTTTTTTTTTTTGAAAAAGCCATGGTAACGGATGAAAATTCCAATACTATGCAAAAAAAAAAAAAACAAATTCTTTTTTGAAAATATCCATGGTAACAAAATTTTCGGTGAGAGTGGTGGTGGTGGTCGCCGGTGTGGTGCTTGGTTGCGGTGGTTGACGTCGTGGTGGTGGTGGTGGTGGTTGTGGTTGTCGTGGTTGACGTCGTGGTGGTGGTTGCGGTGGTGGTGGTGGTTGCTTTGGTGGGTGGGTGGTGATTGGGGTGAGGTGAGAGTGAGTGAGGAGTAAGAGTGAGTAAGTATACATAGGGGTAGTTTAGGAAAATCTTGAAAAAAATACAGACGATTTTTAGTAAATACGAGCGGTAAATAGTAATGCCCTATATTTGCTGGTAGTATTTTTTTTGTCACCTTAGCTCTCTGCACCATAAGATTTCTTATGCGATAAACAATGTGTGTAAAACTGTGTTCTACCTGCAAAAGTGATTCTCAAACTCATCCTATCTGTTGTAAGAATAAAATATGGAGTAATATGTCAAGGATTTCTCTATAGTCTGCCTTTTTGAATCATGTAGCATCTTTTGTTTTTCTTCCTATATCTAGTAAACAGTAAATTTACTACTTAAAGCCTACCCCTAACGAAGACTTACAAAATTAGACAACTTTAGAATTCCATGCTAATGAGTAAGATCTCCCAGACTTTATGCATACCTACATTCCACATAGTCCTTCCTAAAAAGTTATGTTAATGTCTAGCTGTCTGCAGGAGTAAGCATTGGCTCCATTAGGCTGAAATCTCGTAAAAGCAAAAAGGGGTTTTTTTTTTGTGTCCTATATTGAGAACTTGAGTGACAGTGCTTAGTTATAATATTTTAACAATACATAACAAATATGTTTTCTCAGTTGGTATAATTTCCTGTTTTCTAATCTGTTTTAAAAGCTTTTGAATATGATACTAAAGTGGAGCAGTTGTAGTTAGAGTTCATGTGAACGCTCTTAATCCTAAAGGTTAGACGTACATTGTACTACAATAGTAGTGTGTTTCTTAACTTATAATACTATTTTTTTACACACATTTAAAAATAAATAAATAAGCATAATACTTCATAGACTTGCTTATATAAGTACAATTGTTAATTTTATTGGATATTGCCTCTGTCTGTTTGCAGGTTTAATGGGCTGCATTTTTCCCCTCTCTTTTCATGCTTTGAACTAATCTTACCGTCATTGCACAAGTCAGTTAGTGATGTTATGAATACCGGAGACCTTATATGTGAGGTTTGATATTCTTTTATATGTCTTAAATCTACTTAGAGAAAGGGTTTTCATATGCGATTGCTGGGTTACATATTACTTATTTTTGGCCAAATTTTTTGCGAGCTATGATCTCCTTTAACTCAACTTAGCAACTGAAATTTACTTTTTCAAAGATGATTCTTAGAGGTTCTTTGTGTAGATTAGTGCTTAAGGATAAAATATAAGTAGGGGTGCCTAATGTGTCAACTAAGTGAATTATACAGTTAATTAGAAACACTCTAATAATAGAAAAAGTTGCTTCTATAGATTTACAGCTAGATTGATGTTCTAAACAGATGTCAAAGGCAGGGATATAGTTACACTCTTGTTGTGATATGAGTTATCTGCTACTATTACTTTGTTAACCATTGCTTAACTTCCCTAGCTCATCAGAATCAACAGAGACGAATGTTATATGAAATGGGTGGGTTGCATTTCAAGATAGTATATATGTATATTCATGCTTGTCTTATCTCTTTTGCTACCCTTATTTTTATTGCTTTTAGGATGACTTTGTTGTATATTTCTTATCTTTAGTAAGCTCTGACTTTTGTGGTTGTTGCACTATTAGTTTAACATCACTGAAACAATCATTTGCTCTCTCAAAGTTAAATGTAGTATAGTAAGTTAATTTTTTTTGATGCTGTGTGTCTGCTAAAAGCTAGCTGCTTCTATAAATGCTTCATTCGATATATTGAGGAACTGAGATGATTCTTGTAAAACATGAATTCATATTACTAATTTCTACATTTGTCAGCAGCTTAATTATTTTGCAAACAACCTGCAAATCACTTGGAGTATATAACAATTCTGAATATCTGTTTACAATACATGAACACACGCTTATGATGTGAACCATTGTTGTTTGATCCAGAAATCGAGCGGACAACTAGAAATTAAAAACAAGGAAATAATTCTTAGAAAAACAACGAGAAGAACATCTTTCTATTGAGAATTTGTTCAAAGACGAAGAAGACATGGGTGATGAAATAACTTTGAAGGAGCTAGCTGCACCTAAGCTGGATGATGAACCACTCGGCATCGTTTTTCCAACCTTGGAAAAACCTCTAAAGTTAAACTCAAATTTTCTTAACCTTTTACCAAAATTCTATGGCCATGGAGGTGAGAATCCGAATTGATTTCTTAAAGAATTTCTGGTTGTGTGTTCTTCTATGAAACCTGAAGGTATTGATCCTAATCATGTCAAAATACATGCTTTTCCATTTTCATTGTTGGACATAGCTAAAGATTGGTTGTCGTACTCCCTTCCTCCTTGATCATGTACTACTTGGGATGCACTACAAAAAACTTTTCTATAAAATTTCTTCCCTGCAAGTAGAAATGGATCCATTAGGAAGGAATTGAAATTTGTGGTGTTAAACAACATTCTAATGAGTCATTATATGAATATTGGGAGCGTTTTAAGAGACTTTGTGCTTCTTGTCCCCAACATCAAATTAGTGACCAACTTCTTATCCAATATTTTTATGAGGGTCTTTTGGATAACGATAAAAATATGATGGATGCGGCTAGTGGGGGTGCTTTAGTTGATAAAACACCTACATAAGTCAGACAATTAATTAGTCCCAAAATGCTCGACAATTTGGCTCACGTAACAATGTGAAAATAGTAAATGAAATTCACATAACTTATGTTAAAAGTCAGTTACAGGAAAATGTGCAACAAATAGCCACCCTCACTACGTTGATATCTAAGTTTGTTGGGAATGAATCTAAGGCTAAAGTTTTGTGGTATTTGTTTTCATTTTTTCCACTATACTGATGTTTGTCCTAATATGCAACCTGAAAATGTGAATGCATTAGGTAGTTTTTCTAGTTAGCCCTCAAGAAAATATAATACCTATTCACCAACTTATAATGAAGGTTGGAGAGACCATCAAAACTTTAGGTATGGCCCTAGACCACAAGTACTCCAAAACAACCCTCGACCTTATGTTCAGTCTAATCTCTCAACTCAGCCTCCTAGCTCTTCTTTGGAGGACATGGTGAAGCAATTTACCACCCAAACTGGCCAAGTACATAACCAGAATGTCGAGTATCAAAAGAAAACTGATTCTCATCTCCAACAACTTGACACCCATATTGGTCTAATTTGTACTTCTTTGAGTAATATCGAAATCATGTGTCAGGCAAACTACCATCTCAACCTTTGTAGAATCCAAAAAAACAAGTTAATGTAGTCTCACTAGAAAGAATAACCACAATGGATGAGCCTTTAGGACCTTTGAATGAACATGAATATGAAGATAATGAAATGCAGGGAAAAAGAATTTCGTTATTAGATGCAATAAAGGTGGTTCTTAAATATAGTAAACTCTTGAATGAGTTTCTCACTACCTCTAACAAACACAAAGGGGATGAAGTTTTGAGACCTCTTAGTATACCACCCCCAAAGTTTGAAGACCCTAGATCATTCTCAATTCCGTGTAGGATAGGTGAGACTAATTTTCGATAATGCATATTAGATTTAGCATCTGCAGTAAATGTTTTGCCTCTCTCTTTAAATGACATGTATAAGATGGGGCCATTAAAGACTTGTAGTAAGATACTTACTATGGCTGATGGTAGTAGTGTTCCTTCTATCGGATTATTAGAGAACATTCTCATTCAAGTCAGGCACATGTGCTTTATGGTTGATTTATTATTATCAATGTAATGCATAATTATGAGATTTTGTTAGGGAGATCATTCCTGAAGACTTCAAAAGCATTAATTGATGTTGCTCACAATTGTGTCACTCTTAAGAGAATGGGGACAAAGTGAATTTGAATATATTTGAACATGAAGGTTTTGATATAGGGTCAGGTTCTACTATATATGTTGCTTATTGTCTTGCGCAGCTTGGACAGGAAAATTTGGAGATTTTATTAGATGAGATGGTGAACGATGTAGGACTAGAGCACATGTTCATCAATGCTCTAAGTGAAATCAATTTGTTAGAATGACGATAGAAATACGTCGACCCAACGACGTAAACAAAAGGCGCTGCTTGGGGGGCAACCCAAGAATGATTTTAAGTTTGTTTCTTTCTGATTTATTTACTGTTTTATTTCATTTTCCTTATTTTATTTTATTTGCAACCGTGTTCTATATTTATCTGTGTTTGACTTTACTCATCCCCTCTTGTTTTGTGCTTACACACGCAGTTATATAGCTTATTCCATTCAGTTTCACTTATATTGGTAGCTGTAGAACACCAACCCATCTAAAGTGCACACCAAAACGATTACATGAAGGCTTTTGACGCGTCTACACCAACATACCAGATTCTGCAGAAGCTGTGCAAATGTTTAAGGTAAGCCACATTGCTAAAACAGGGGATCAAGAACAAAAACAGCAAAGACAGACACGTAACCAGCTAAGTGTCTTTTTTCTTTACTTTTGCCATCATTGAGGACATTGCTGATTCTAAGTGTGGGGGAGATACAAATTGGAAAATTTTTATTCTTGAGTTGGAAATTTGATTATGAAAAATTGGGATATGTTCAGTTTTTGGGGAAGTGCTGTCGAATTTTTTAGAAATCATTTTATTTAGTAACTAAAAAGAAAAAAAAGACAAAAAAAAATATGTTCTATTGTTTGCATTAGTAATAGGATTTTTAGTTACAATTAATTTTAGGATTCCACTTCTTAATTTCCTAAGGAATGACTATTAGTGAAAGTTGACAAGAAACTCTAATCTAACTTGTTTTAAACAAAAAAAAAATGATGTTTTTAAAAAAAAATATTTTGGGAATACCTATGTGATTGGAAAAAGAATGGTGAGAGATTCATAATATCATTGCGAGAATCATCTTACTTCTCATGGTTAGTTAGCTAGAAAGATATAAACCAAAACCTTGTTAGCTTTTGACCCTATTAGATTGACACATTTGCATCAGTCTCATTTTTTTTTTCTTTCATTTGCGATAGTTCCTCAATGAAGTGTGGCTCTTGAACTTGACTTGGCACGCTTTGATACTTTTGTAACAAAATGCATATGAAGAAATGATCTACGCGTTCTATTTATATATTTTAGCCACAGAGATTTTTCTTTTAGGGTTTTTCTATGATATACGCCTGTGTTTTTTAAAATTCTACGTTATACCCCTAATGTTTTTTTCTTCTACACTGTACCTTTAAGTTTTTAAAGTTTTCAACTTAGTACCCCTACGTTAAGTGTACGTAACGTTTACCGTTAAATTCTCTTTGCATTTCTGGGCTTCTCTCAACCCTCCCCCTTGCCGCCCCTAGCTCGGCCCCCCCCCCCCCCCTCCCCCTCCACCCCCGCAACCACCATGACCGCCGCCAGCCAGCCCACTACCCCTTCCCTTCCCCTTCGATTTCCACAGCCCCCCACCCTCCCCCCCACCCCTTCCCTCCCCTCGCACTGCAGATGTGAACAAAGAATCACCACCACCCTCACCATTGTTTTTTAAAAAATCAACCCGCATTCAATCGTGTTTCAATGCAAAATCAACACTCGGATCTCTCTTCCATCCGTGACTACACGATGCATTTAAAATTGCTACGGGAAATCGAGGAGGAGGGGGGGGGGCAGTGGAAATCGAAGGGGAGGGGGTTTGGAGCCGCGGAAATCGTAGGGAGGGGGTTGGGTCATGCGGAAATCGAAGGGGAGGGGGTGGGGTCAGGGGGGGGAGGGGGTGGGGGCTGGGGTGGTGACAGAGGAAAAACTAGGTCGTTACTAGTCTTCTAAAGTCAAACAAAACCTAACTAGACCACTAAACTAAGTAGAGTGGTAAGCAATGGTCATTCTTCCACAAGGACTAAGGAACATCGAAATGTGTTAATTTAACAATAAGCTAGGCCGAAGAAATCTTCAAGTTTTGGTTAAACTAAGGGTATAAACTATTGAAATCAAATTAGGAAAGGCACTAGGAATGGGAAAACACCACAATCATAGTTCACATCCAACAACCAAGTAGAGGTAAGGGGGTTGACATGTATTGGGGATAAGCAAAGGGAAATAAACAACATAAACACCTCTAAAATCGTTGTTAGGGAGTTTAGAGTCCTAATTATGGCAGCAAAACCTATATTTCGAGGTGTTATCACCTAACTAGGCCAAGTTAAGAATTGAAATCAAACCCAAGTTAATACCAATCAACAAGTAATGTGTAGCAACTAATCAATCGATCATGAAGGTCAACCACATAAAAGTAAACCATTAAATGGGCAACAAAAGGATCAAAAGGTGATGGAGCTCACATCAACTAAGTCACCAATCAACATTAAAGATTGAAATTGCACAAATCCCAAGCATAATCAATCCAATAAACTCTACTCATGAAAATAGGATGCAAACAATGATTGGGCTACTCCCAATCCTAGTTGATGAACTACTCACTACCCATTATACTACCAAACATCCTAAACATGGAAAAACTAGCATTTAATCACCAATCTAAAAATAGCAAAACTAAAAATCAATACTTTAAAGTTAAAGCAAAATAAAATCTAAAGAACAAACAAGAAGAAACTAGGCAAAGATGAAAACTTTAATCTAGATTAACTATTAAACATTAAAATAAAGCAATAAAAGAGGAGAGAGAGAGTAAGAAATGCTCATAAATAAATTGTTGAATCTCAAATACAAGTTGTCACCCTTGAATCTCCAAACTTCAATCTCTCTTTGAGTTTTCTCACTTTTCCCTAAACTAAGCTATGGAGGCTAATCCTCCCTAAAACCCTAAAAATATTCTAAAACTAAGAGTGGTGAGTAAAACTTGGCTAAAACTCTCCTCTCTAAAAATAGAATTAAGGGTATTTATACTACTCCTCATAATAAAAAGAGAATAAAGAAAATGGAAAAGAAAATAGAAAAAGGTAAATAAAAGGAGGTAAAAGAAAAAGGAGAAAGAAAATAAATGAAATGAAAAAGTGTAAATGTGGAAAACAACGTATTGCAATGCCAGTAACAAGGGGGAAAAAGAAAAAGAAAGAAAAAGAGAAAAGAAAAGGAAAAAATGGAAATAAAGCCCCCCACTTTCTTGTCTTCTTCGCTGCTTCAGTTTCAAAGGGGTTCGAATTCCCTGCATCATTCTCCATCATCAACGCATCATCATCAAGCCAAGGCGGTCAATTTTCACCGCTTGATCAACACAGAGCAATCTTGTACTTCTGATTTTTCCTTCAATTCAAATTTGCTGCTACTCCATTTTCAATCGTCGACGTTGATTTCCCTCAATGAATCACAGCCTTCGATCTATTTATGTAATAAGTGTTTGAGCACGTGTTCTTAGAGCGCGAGGCAGAACTTCAGCTCTCCAGCAGCCCGGGCGGGCTGGTTTGTGGCCTGGGCGGGGCAGGCTAAACGGGCTCGGGTATAGCTACCGGGCGTGGGACTTTTTGACGATATTGGCAGGAACTTCCAGTATCAAGCAGCCCGGGCGGTCTTGATGTATGCTCGGGCGGGCTTCACAGCCCGGGCTGGTTGATGCTTGCTCGAGCGGGCTTTTGCTTGCTTGGGCGAGATTTATGCGTGGAGCATGGTGGTGTTTGGTTGGTGAAGAAAGATGGTGCTTGTGGCTTGGTGTGGTGTAGGATAGGTGGGAAGTGTGGTGTAGGATAAGCTCTATATTATAGCATTAAATCAAGCCACCCCTCTAACTTTGAAACTCGAACATGTAGCTCAAAAACGCTGACCTACATAAAAAACCAAACACGACGGGAGAAACTATACATATAAAATAATAAAATGAAAATAAATAAAGAAAACAATAATAACTAAAAATGAAATAAAATTAGAAAAATAATCATGAAAATTAAACTAAAATGACTCTAATTAAGCCCAAATTACTACCCTATGAGTGACATAAATGTCTCTCATCAGCTGGCAGGGGGGAGGGGGTGGGGGCTGCGGCGGAAGAAAGTGGGAGGGGGGGGGGGTTTGGGAGCTGCGGCGGTGGAGGGAGGGGAGCTGTGGTGGAGGGGATGTGGAGGTTTGGGTGGGAGTAGATTGTACTAAACGGAGGTTTGGGGTGGGAATTCAAAAATCATTAACGTCCGTTTTCGTTAATACACGCTAGGGGTATTTTGTTGAAAACTTAAAAAACACAGGGGTACAGTGTAGAAGAAAAAAACATTAGGGGTATAACGTAGAATTTTAAAAAACACAGGAGTATATCATAGAAAAACCCTTTCTTTTATATAATATTTCCCTTTGTTTAGCCCTTTTGAGCCTTAAAATCCTTATTTCTTTGCTAACCATACATTATAAACCCGCGGCCTCCTACATGATTTACCGAAGCTTGGCTAAGGGGAGTTTCTAAATTGAGTTGTTATTGTAAGTTTGTGAAGAAATATTGTGAAAATAAAAAAAGGAAGAAGAAGACAGAGGTTATGATACTGTGAAAAAAAAAAGAATAAAAAACAAAAAAAGAGAGTATGAAGATCAAAGAAAAGCAACTTTGCTCTAAAAATATGAAATATACTACATAGATTTGTTACAGTTGCATTATTTGTGGTTAATATGGAGGATGATATAATAGAAAAAAAAATGTAGTTGGAGTATGATGCTTAATGTATAAATGGAGTTTGTTGTGACCTAAGCATCATAAGTCATGGATTTTTGTTTCCTTTAGCTTAGCTTCTTTTAACTCCACATTCCTAAATATTATCCCTACCCTTTAACCTTAGCCAAGTTACAAACTTTTAAAAGACATTTTGATTGCATTATGTCGCCATCCAAGTGGAAAATTGAGACGATAGTCAAGTTTAAAGAAATATACTTCATTTTGAGTCGACTTTGTTATAGGTTTGAGTGAATATTATTTAATCCAAAACACATGAGAGTTGAGTGTTTAATTCATATCCGTGATGGTCTATCTATTGAACTTTATATGTATACTCAAGTGTGGATGCATGCTAATTAATTATGAGTTGTGAAGAAAAATTTAGCATGAAGTGTTATGAATTTTGATGGTTGGTCATTCAATAACTTAGAGTACAGTATAGCATTCCTACTAACATTTTCTCTAACGCTTTTCTTATAACTAACATTAAAAGAGTTTTAGTTTCTTGTCTTATGACTAATTAATTTAGCTATTTCCAATAAAGAATATTGAAGTGGAAGTATTTTATATATCATAAACAATAGTTGGATTTAGTTATAGGTAGCATATAGTTAGTCGTAGTAGTATTTTGATCGAGGGGGACCAAAAGCTAAGTGTGGGAGAATTTGATAAGTGCATAATTGAGTATGTTTTTATTCCCTTATTTTGGTCTTTTATGTCATTATTTGGTAAATGCTTTAGATATTTATAGTACTTTTATTAATGTTGGATCATATATTGCCTTTGCTAAAATTTAGTATAAATTGCACTAATTAACTTATTTTGTTGACATTATTTTGGAGTCAACTTGCAACAAAGACTAATAAAGTATGCAACAAAAGCGAAATAAGAAAAGAAGAAGAGAGAGAAGAAATGAAGAAAATCTTCTCCATCTTCCACCTTCACGGGCAGGAAAGATCAAGAGAAAAAAAATGGGAAACTTTTTAGTCACCCTACTCTACATCACAAAAAGGGAAGGAAATCAAACTATTTTCTTTTTCTCTTTCACACCAAAATCCCACAAAATCAGTCCTAAGTTATCAGGCAGCCAATTTTGGGATTTTCCATCGGTTTTATGTAGGTTTGAATTGAGTATAAATTGGAAGGCCTTCTTCCAATTTAGGGTATGCAAGTATAGTCAGAAAATAAGGAGAGTACAACAAGGGAGTTTTGTGAAGACGTAGTAGCGGAATCGAGAGTTCAATTGAGCGAGAATACTGCTGTTCACGAGGATTTGATTCGTTGGTAAATACTCAGTGAGCTTAAGTGATATTCTCCTTATGTTGTTTCTTTTAGTTTTGTTATTAGAATTCTCAATTCAGGGAGTTTGTAGTTTAATTGGTTGATTTTTGTATTACTCGTATGATTTTAGATTAATTATATGAATTCAAGGTTTGGTTTAATTTTCGAATTACATTGAATTTCAGTTTACTATCGTAATTTAAGCATGATTTGCTATCTTTTTGTGTTTGGGTTACGATTGGATGCTAAGTCTATAATTTGGCCTAGTTTATATTATATACTATTATTAGTACTAATCTTAATTTATTTATGCGAATGGTTTGAATTAAGGTTAGAGTGTAATTTGATCATATTCATGTTAAACTTCTATGGGATTAATTTGAATATGATTAACGAAGTCATGCTCCAAATGCTTCTAGATTCCGCCATTGTAGGTTGCGATCATACTTACAATGTAGAGTCTAGTTTAGAGTTAGTATCGGTCTAGTTCAGTACTAATTAGTAATATGAAGGATAGGGAAATTTTGCTATCTCAATCTCTACTATTAATCGATTATACCAATCTTGAGTTTAGCAGTTATATTGGAAATCATGACTAGTTGCTTAAGTCTATTGCAGTGGTTATTTTCGAACCTGCTTGACATCACTTGTAGATAGTAGATTAGTTTTACTTTTACATAGTTCTATTAGTTATTACACCCAAATCTATGTAAATAAATAACTAGTTGTATGATTTAGCTTATTTGTGTGAATAGTACTTTTCTTAGTTAAACTTTGAGTTTAGGAATTTAGTAGTCTCTTGACGCGCTCGTTGTAAACACGTCAAAGATACCTAAACTACCCAATATAGGGCAAGTAAAGGGTCTAATCCACAAGGACTAAAGGAAGCACCAATAAGTATAGATTTATGATAAACTAAGCAAAGTCTATGTTTCTGAAGATTTATAGATGAAAAGACAATAAGAAAAATGACTTTGGGAAGGGGTATCAACCAATCAACTTATTCACAAACCAAGCAATCACAATCAACAATGGGGATCAATTGAGGAGAGTTGTTTATCCATTGGTACTCTAACCACTCTCTCGAGCTAGCTAGATATATTGGCCTAGTCTCTTACCGAAGACCTATTCTCATGGCTAAGGCATTCAACCAAGCATATCAATAAACATGATGAACTTAAACAAGCAAACTAAGTCCCCTAGGCTAGGTAGTCCCTATTCTCATGGTCCTTCAAGCTTAATAATCGATTTGAGGCAACCCCTTAACTTCATCTCTCGATCCTTCACTAAGGGTACCTAAATTATGCTCCTATGATGGCCAATCACACAAACATTCATGAAAATGCCAAATCAATTAACCAAAATTATCCCAAGTCAAAACCCAATGTTGGATTTAGAGATTCATGAACTCATTAATGGCTTCAAACCCTTCTCAAAGAAATAGCTACTCACAAATCATGATAAATTATAAACTAAAAGACATTAATAACTATTAACATGACTAAAACAATAATCTAGGATGAACAAGTAAATAGAGTGAAAATGACATGAAAATAAAAAAATAAAGCAATAAATATGACATAGAGTAAGAAATTCTCATTAAAGTTGCAAGGAGCCTGCAAATCTTCAAGTTTCCTTCTTAGATTCTTCAAATTCCAAGCTTTCAACAAGTTTCTCTCACTTCTCTCTCTAGAAATGAGATTTTCTCTCTCCTGGGTTCTAAGAATTTCGAATCTCCCATTATTAAAATATAATGTAAATTAGCTTCCCTAAAACGAGAGGAGTTTGCTTTATATAGTCCTAAAATAAACTAGGCATAATTACATATTAACCCCCATTCAAAAAGAGGATTTAAAAAGAAAGATTTCCGGAAAAACCCGACCTGGACGGGTGGAGTGACACGGGCGCTCGGGTTGAGGTTGACCCGGGCAGGTCGGACCAACAAGAGTGAAATTTCAGTTTTCCGCAGATTGACCCGAGGGCTCGGGTCGGTTTTCAGTTTCGTCAGTTCATCTTCAAACGGCTATATCTCACTCGTTTTTCATCAGAATTGAGCTTTTGACCACTTGTTGGAAAGCTATTGAGCCAAACTTTCATCTCCAATTTGAATCTTTCAAAAATGTTTTGTGTGCTGAAAGTTATGGCCATCTGAAGTTGACCCTTGTGCACAAGCCCTTCCAAAACTTCTTATACTTGTCCCCATGCTTCCTTTATGCTTCCTTGATGTTTCCTTGACCTTCCTCTTCGATCTTAATATCCGAGGTTGTGCAAGTGTCCTCCAAGCATGCTCCTAAGTCCGAAAATGAAACAAAGCACCCAAAGAAAGTGCATACGAGGAGGAAAATTGCACAAATTAAGGAAATAGCTAACAAACTAACCTAAACTAACTCAAAAACAACTATAATACCATCTAAAAGCGATCAAAAAGTAAGGCAATAAACAAGACATCAAACTCCCCCAAGCTAGATCTTTGCTTGTCCCCAAGCAAAATAGAATAAAACACAAGGGAAAGAGAATGAAGATTATTAGAAAAGCAAGATCAAGAAGAAAAAAAAATAAATGATGAATAAGGAGAAAGAAAGAGAATCTACACTAACTCATTTTCGTAGGAATCACGATTGTATTTAGCATATGCAACAAGCTCTTTAAACCCCTAGATCGCTCTAGAGGGCGAGTTGGATCTCGCGAGGGTTTCCAAAGAGTTTTAAACCCACAACTCTAGCTTTTCATCAACCATTTATTCAACACTTTCAAGATTTATGCCCAAGTCAACTAGTATCGAAATGGTTCACAAGCAAAGGTAAAGAGCAACTTTCAAGACAACTAATTTCTTAGTGTACTCATGGGTTATGGGCAGAGGAAGAGACTAATCAAGATTGTAATAGGACACCTAATTAGACTTTTTACTCGCTCATTAGAGAACACCTAGCTATCCAAAAGACTTAAGGCTCTTCAAGTGTTATAGAACCTTAAACCACTAGTCCACCATCCCTAGGCACACAAATAGGCCTTAGACTCCACCCTACTTGAGACTTAAGAAAAATAGAACTAAGTGTGTGAGGCATCCACAAATTGACCTCTTTCATTGAATTTATTGTATTCTTTTTGTGCTTTTCGTTTTTCTTCACTTTTTTTTTTTATTTTCACGCCTTTTTTTGACTATTTTTGGCCTTTTCTTTTTCCCTTATTATGGGAATTTTTATTATACAAAGGTGAAGTAACTACTCACTAAAGAGAGACATAAGAACTTGTGGCTTTTTGTTTCACTTGTTGCATACAAAGAGAAATAAAAACTAAGTTTCTTGTAGAGCTTCGTTTTGGGACATAATGAGTATATCTAGGGACACAGGGACCACAAATTTGAAGCTAAAATTATCCAAGCATGAGCAACTTAGTCAAGATTCAAGACTAGGCATCCAATTGATCATTCATTAGTTTCATTCTGGTAGATTCTAATGCAATCAAAATTAAACAACTCCTAAAACACCTTAACCCATGATCACACTCTTCCAAAAGAACCTCTAAACATATACTCAAAGTCAAAGCAAGGAATCCACATCATATCATTACTTAGCATCTTCCTTGGGCAAGGAAACCATATTTTTATTTATAACTAACGCTTCTTTTTTGTTTCTTTTTCCTTGTTTTTCAATTCTTTTTTTTTTTTTTTCATTTTTTACTTTGTTAGAACTAAAGAGAGGGAAATCAAAACTTGAAAGAGAAAGAAAAGAAATGAAAATAAGTCAATCTTTTTCGATATTTTTTAAAAAGGGAAAAAAAGGAAATAAAAACTATATACACCTCCCCCAAGCTAGCAAATAGCTACTCCCCCAAGCTATAATTAAGCATTGTCCTCAATGCTTGAACAAGACGATCAAGGGGAGGGAGGGAGGGAAGAAACATTCAACCACCAAACATATTATCCACAAATCATAGAGCATTGAAGAAAGAACAAAAGGAAGGAAGTTACCGGATAGTAGGTGGGTGCAAATACCCGCAAATGATCCAATTTCTCCATTTCTAATAAACTTCTTCAAAACCATGATTTGCTTTCCACGTACTATTGAGAATGGTTGTCATACAAACTATGTATCTAAATCAAAATCAAAGATAATAGAAAAGAAGAATGAGTAAAATAAAAACAAAAAAATAAAAGCAATAAATCACGGGTTACTTCCCGAGAAAGGCTTATTTAAGGTCCTAAGCTTGACCTTTCTAGTAAAAAGCAATTCAAAGATCGCAAGAGTTTGTCAAATGCACTAGCACACATTTCCATTATTATTAAGTATGCAATGACAAAATGCAAGGAGTGCATAAATTAAGTGCAATGCAACTCTATGCAAATGAGGAGAAGGATGCCTAAAAGAGGGAACAAAAGGAAAAACAAAGAAATAAGAAGAAAAAGAAAAATGACATGATAAACTCTCCTCAACAAACTCTTTTTTTGTAGCAGTCTCACTCTCTTCCTCAAAAATAATCAAATTGGGCACTTGAAGGGAAAAGGAGGAAGGAGGCTCATCTAATGGATGTAATTTGGGTAAATAAGGGAAAGAGATGGGAAAAGAAGGAACTAGGTCGATGTTTCTTGAAAATGGGATATAAGGTGAAGGAATAGAAACTAAGGTTTCACAAATGATTCTCCTATATCACAAGTCTTCAAATCACACACCTTTTTTAACCAATGACTCCTTATAAACATCTTTGCCATCATTTAAAGCCTTAAAAACATCACCAACCATCAAATGAGGTATATCACCCTCAACTTGACCAAGATCTTCACTCAAGTGAGAAGGGGTAGGAGAGGATGGATGCTCTAAAGCACAAGGAGGGAAGGTAAGGTCCAATCCACTAGATGTAGATACATGAGACTCAAAAAGGGTATGTAGAGAGTCATAATCATCCTCACTTTCAACAATGTCTTCAATAATGGGCCTTTTTCTCCTCAAAAACATGCCCCTCATCGTCACTACTCCAAAAATCATCATCAAGATCATGGGGTTTTTCCAATTGATTTTCATTTTCAATATACCTCGAATCAACATAATCAAACTTGAGAATATCATTTTTGCAACCCCGATTTTCCCCAAGCGAATTCAAACCACTTTTCAATTGTAAAAAGAGATCCTCAATGGGTTTGGAGTCAACTTTGGGGAGAGGCTCATAATTGGCACTAGAATTTGCCCCAATAAGATATCGCTCAAGAGTAAGCTCCAATTCGGATTTCGATGATTCAGAATGCAAGGAACCTTGAAAATCAATTTTGGGGGAGGGATTACAATCAAGCATATGAGAATCAATATTGGAGACATGTGACACATCATTGAAATTCATGCACATATTAGAGGAATCATGACAATTTGCATAAAAGTCGGAATCATAAGTGTCCCTAGCTAACAAAAAAAAAAAATTCCAAGCTTCATTCGAAGAAGTCGCTCGAAAATCACCGTTAAACAAATTTTCAACAACTCCTCTAGTATGCTCATTTAGTCCCCAATAAGTAATCTCACAAGATTCCTCAATATCATAGCCATGAAACTTTACAAATTACCCAAGTCTCTCAAAGTAAACCAAAAAAGACTCATTTTCATATTGAGGAAAAGAAGTATTCTCCATTTTTTTTCAAAACAAAGAGAAAGGAAAAAAAAAGAAAAGAATATTTACAAATAGCCTAGACTTATCTAATCAACACGAATCAATGCAAGCCGAAGTCCCCGGCAACGGCTCCAAAATTTGACGCGCTCGTGACAAGGGGGAAAACTAGGTCGTTACTAGTCTCCTAAAGTCAAACAAAACCTAACTAGACCACTAAACTAAGTAGAGTGGTAAGCAAGGGTCATTCTTCCACAAGGACTAAGGAACATCGAAATGTGTTAATTTAACAATAAGCTAGGCCGAAGAAATCTTCAAGTTTTGGTTAAACTAAGGGTATAAACTGTTGAAATCAAATTAGGAAAAGCACTAGGAATGGGAAACCACGACAATCATAGTTCACATCCAACAACCAAGTAGAGGTAAGGGGGTTGACATGTATTGGGGATATGCAAAGGGAAATAAACAAACCTAAACACCTCTAAAATCGTTGTTAGGGAGTTTAGAGTCCTAATTATGGCAACAAAACCTATATTTCGAGGTGTTATCACCTAACTAGGCCAAGTTAGGAATTGAAATCAAACCCAAGTTAATACCAATCAACAAGTGATGCGTAGCAACTAATCAATCGATCATGAAGGTCAACCACATAAAAGTAAACCATTAAATGGGCAACAAAAGGATCAAAAGGTGATGGAGCTCACATCATCTAAGTCACCAATCAACATTAAAAATTGAAATTGCACAAATCGCAAGCATAATCAACCCAATAAACTCTACTCATGAAAATAGGATGCAAACAATGATTGGGCTACTCCCAATCCTAGTTAATGAACTACTCACTACCCATTATACTACTAAACATCCTAAACATGGAAAAACAAGCAATAAATCACTAATCTAAAAGTAGCAAAAACCAAAAAAACAAGACTTTAAAGCAAAAGCAAAACAAAATCTAGAGAGCAAACAAGAAGAAACTAATAAAAGATGAAAACTTTAATCTAGATTAACTATTAAACATGAAAATAAAGCAATAAAAGAGGAGATAGAGTAAGAAATGCTCATTGATAAATTGTTGAATCTTCAAATACAAGTTGTCACCCTTGAATTTCCCAATCTTCAATCTCTCTTTGAGTTTTTCTCACTTTTACCCTAAACTAAGCTATGGAGGCTAATCCTCCCTAAAACCCTAAAAGATATTCTAAAACTAAGAGTAATGGATAAAATAAAGCTTGTTCTAAAACTAAAAAAACTCCCCTTTTAAAATGGGCAAAGGGAGTATATCCCTTAATTCCATCGTCGCAAACAAAAAGGGCCAAAGAAAAATAGACCCAAGAAGCAGAAGCCCGGGCGGGCTCCAAATGGCCCGGGCGGGCTAACCAAGGCACCCCGGGCGGGCTGGTTAAAGGCCCGGACAGTGCAGGTGGTCGGGCCTGTTCAATGCCACCGGGCGGGAACATTTCTCTTGCGTCGTGGCAGGAACTTCAAGCATCAAGCAGCCCGGGCGGTCTTGGTATACGCTCGGGCGGGCTTCATTGCCCGGGCGGGCTGGAATTCGGATCGGGTGGGCCAAAAGACGCGCCTGACTTCAAAGAGCCATATGTCTTTCGTTTTCATCGGAATCGGGATTGTGACCACTCGTTGGAAAGCTATCGAGCTAAACTTTCATCTCCAACTTGAATCACTGAAAAATACTTTGTGTGCTGGAAGTTATAACCGTTTGAATATGACCTATATGTATAAATCCTTCCCAAAGCTCTTATTTTAGCAAAATTGTTCCACTCTATGCTTGGTGTGTGGTTCTCTTTTCCTCCCCTTTGAAGTGCTTCCCACTTATAATTATTCAAATTTCTTCAAAAAAGGTCAAATAGAATAGTTGGGAGAGGGGAAACAAATATATATATCAAGAGGGAATTAGTTAACACAAGAGGTAAAATTAAGTGGAAACGAAATAAAAACGAAAATAAACTAAGCAAAAATGGCCTTAAAACTACCCTATGAGTGAGATAAATCTCACTCATCAACTTCCCCCAATCTTAAGCATTTGCTTGTCCTCAAGCAAAGTCCCAAGAGTAATGAGAGGAAAAGAAGTAAAAAGAAGATAGCAAGGCAAAAGACTATTAAGACAAAGCACGCTAAAGAAAAATAAGAAAGTTATATACACTAACTCACTTTCGTAGGAATCACAATTGTTTTTAGCGTAAACAACAAGCCATTTAAACCTCAAAATTGCCAATGAGGACGAGTGATGCTCTCGTGAGGGTTTCCAAAGAGAATTAACCCACAACTCTAACCAAGTACAAACATAGATAATAAGCCAAAGTCATCTCTCTAAATATGGTTCACAAAGCAATGGTCGATCTAAGCAAACTTTCAAAGCATAACCATCATCAATATGTATCCATGACTTGGGAATATAGGGGATTAACTAATCTAAGGTGCAAAATTGACACTATCAAAAGCTTCAAGCATCAATTAGAGTCTACTAAGGCATTCAAGAGTTACAAATCGTTCTCAAATGGATGAAGAAGGTCCCAAGATTGATCCTAATCACCTATAGTGCACATAAACTCCCCCAAACTTGACTTTTGCTAAGAGAAAACCATGATTGTAGTATTATAACGATTGAGAAATGGGTCTAGAGTCTCAATGTTTAAGCCATAATGACATTCATCATTACTAGGAAAACTCTACTTATTAAATTTTCGAGCTCCCACTCGATCATTTCGACTAACCCACTTTCTCAAGGATATGTGGATATTACCACTTATTTACTCTTTTTCGATTTTTTGTCGTTTTCATGGACTTTAATAGGCTTATTGTGCCTTGTGGGCTCATTGGCACCACTTATTGGACTCAAGACATAAACCACAATTATTTTTTTTCTTTTTAACAATCAATTTAACTCTTAGCATAGCTTATTTGAAAGTAAATCACTTGTGTACCAAAGAAGATTTCAAGATTCAACTAGGGTCACTACAACTTCCATAAGAGAAATAATTCGACTCTTTTCAACACAAAGTTTGACAACATTTACAACTATAGAATGCTTTTTCAAGTAGAAAATCAAGCAACAAAGATTAATTGATCCCTAATCGCCCCAAATTACACATACAAGCATCCAACGGAAACACCTATACTCATCTACCCAAATGACCAAAACAAAGGAATCCACATAAATTGGCATCAAGGATCTTCCATTGGACATGGAATGATTTGTACTTTTCTTTATTCCTCAATTTTTTTGGATTTTGCCAAACATCCTTTTTCATTTGTTTTTTCAATTTTTTAGGAAAAAGAAAAGAAATTAAAGCAAAATATTTTTTGGATTTTGAATTTTTTTTAAATGCAAAAAGTAAAGAAATAAAGTATATACACCTCCCCCAAACTAGCGAATAGCTACTCCCCCAACATAGAATAAAGCATTGTCCTCAATGCTTGAATAAGACGATCAAAGGGAGAGAGGGAGGGAATAAACATCCAAACCAACAAGCATATGCTCCATAAATCATAAAGCATTGGAGAAATAGAAAAGGAACGAAGCTACCGGATAGTAGGTGGGTGTAATACCCGCAAATGACCCAATTCTTCCACTTATAATCAACTTTTTCAACACCATGATTTGCTTTCCACGTGCTATTGAGAATGAGTGTTATTCCAATTATGTACCTAAGTCAAAATCAAAGATAGAAAATAAAAATGTGTAAAATTAAAAGAAATAAAATGAAAGCAATAAATCACAGGTTACTTCCCGAGAAAGGCTTATTTAAGGTCCTAAGCTTGACCTTTCTAGTAAATAACAATTCAATGATCGCAAGAGTTTGTCATATGCACTAGCACACATTTCAATTATTATTAAGTATGCAATGATAAAATGCAAAATATACATAAAGTGCAATGCAAGTCCATGCAAATGAGGAGAAGGATGCATAAGAGAAGGAACAAAAGGAAAACAAAGAAATAATAAGAAGAAGAAGAATCAAAAAAAGAAGAAAAATAAAAATAAAATGACAAACGCTCCTCAACAAACTCTTTTTTTGTGGCAATCTCACTTTCTTCCTCAAAATTAATCACATTGGGCACTTGAGAGGGAAAGGAGGAAGGGGGCTCATTTAATGGAGGTAATTTGGGTAAATAAGGGAAAGAGATGGGAAAGGAAGGGACTAGGTCGAGCTTTCTTGAAAACGGGATATAAGGTGAAGGAATGGAAACTAAGGTTTCACAAATGACTTCTCCTATATCACAAGTTTTGAAATCGCACACTTTTTCAACCAATGGCTCCTTAACATCTTTGCCATCCTCTAAAGCCTCAAAAACATCACCAACCACCAAATGAGGTATCTTACTCTCATCATCATTCAAGTCATTGATCAATTGTTTGTCATCCTTCTTTGCCTTACCCCCATTAACACACACATATCCCCCAATTGCCTACCACTCCTAGTGATTATAGCATGAGCTTGTTCATTGGGATTTACACATTGACTAGGGAGTTGGGTAGTGGAAGCACTTTCATAGAACCCGCCATTTGAGCCAATTGAGTTTCAAGCATTTTATTATGAAATTGTATTTGTTTTAAGCTCTCTCTCAACTCACTAGTCTCTTTAGCTTGATTAGTCATGAAGGTTTGCATCATACTCTCTAGACTAGTGGTGTTGGTGAGCGGTCCTAATTGAAGAGGTGCTTGGAGTCTAATTTGGAGACCATTTTGGGGAGGGGGATTACAATCAAGCATATGAGAATCAATATCGGGAACATGAGGCACTTGATTGAAATCCATGCACAAATTCGATGAACATTGAGAAATAGCATTAATATCATCAACATTAGAATGCACCTCATTATTACAAGCATAAGAGGGAGGGGGTTAAAATCATGCATAATAGGCTCACTAGTGGAAAAAATTTGATTTATCAAAGAAATTCACGCCAACATTTGATGAATCATGACAATTAGCACAATCAAAATCATAAGTATCCCTAGCTAACCACAAATAGAAATCCCAAGCTTCATCTAAAGATATAGCTCGAAATGCACCATTAAACATAGTTTCAACCACTCCTCTAGTATGCTCATTCAAACCCCAATAAGTTATCTCACAAGTCTCCCAAAGACCATAACCATAGTACTTTATAAAGTCATCAAGTCTCTCGAAGTAAACCCAAAAGGACTCATTTTCATATTGAGGAAAAGAGATACTTGCCATTTTAGTAAGGATAAGAAAAGAAAAAAAAATCAAAGAAAAACAAGATTATTCACAAATAGCCTAGACTCATCTAATCAACACAAACCAATGTAAGCCGAAGTCCCCGGCAACGGCGCCATTTTGACGAGGGGGAAAACTAGGTCGTTACTAGTCTCCTAAAGTCAAACAAAACCTAACTAGACCACTAAACTAAGTAGAGTGGTAAGCAAGGGTCATTCTTCCACAAAGACTAAGGAACATCGAAATGTGTTAATTTAACAATAAGCTAGGCCGAAGAAATCTTCAAGTTTTGGTTAAACTAAGGGTATAAAATGTTGAAATCAAATTAGGAAAAGCACTAGGAATGGGAAAACACGACAATCATAGTTCACATCCAACAACCAAGTAGAGGTAAGGGGGTTGACATGTATTGGGGATATGCAAAGTGAAATAAACAAACCTAAACACCTCTAAAATCGTTGTTAGGGAGTTTAGAGTCCTAATTATGGCAACAAAACCTATATTTCGAGGTGTTGTCACCTAACTAGGCCAAGTTAGGAATTGAAATCAAACCAAAGTTAATACCAATCAACAAGTGATGCGTAGCAACTAATCAATCGATCATGAAGGTCAACCACCATTAAATGGGCAACAAATGAATCAAAAGGTGATGGAGCTCACATCAACTAAGTCACCAATCAACATTGAAGATTGAAATTGCACAAATCCCTAGCATAATCAATCCAATAAACTCTACTCATGAAAATAGGATGCAAACAATGATTGGGCTACTCCCAATCCTAGTTAATGAACTACTCACTACCCATTATACTACTAAACATCCTAAACATGGAAAAACTAGCAATAAATCACTAATCTAAAAGTAGCAAAAACCAAAAAAACAAGACTTTAAAGCAAAAGTAAAACAAAATCTAGAGAGCAAACAAGAAGAAACTAGTAAAAGATGAAAACTTTAATCTAGATTAACTATTAAACATGAAAATAAAGCAATAAAAGAGGAGATAGAGGAAGAAATGCTCATTGATAAATTGTTGAATCATCAAATACAAGTTGTCACCCTTGAATTTCCCAATCTTCAATCTCTCTTTGAGTTTTTCTCACTTTTCCCCTAAACTAAGCTATGGAGGCTAATCCTCCCTAAAACCCTAAAAGATATTCTAAAACTAAGAGTAATGGATAAAATAAAACTTGTTCTAAAACTAAAAAAACTCCCCTTTTAAAATGGGCAAAGGGAGTATATCCCTTAATTCCATCGTTGCAAACAAAACGGGCCAAAGAAAAATAAACCCAAGAAGCAGAAGCCCGGGCGGGCTCCAAATGGCCCGGGCGGGCTGACCAAGGCACCCCGGGCGGGCTGGTTAAAGGCGCGGACGGTGCAGGTGGTAGGGCCCTTTCAATGCCACCGGGCGGGAACATTTCTCTTGCGTCGAGGCAGGAACTTCAAGCATCAAGCAGCCCGGGCGGGCTGGTTTAGGATCGGGCGGGCCAAAAGACGCATCTGACTTCAAAGAGCCATATCTCTTTCATTTTTCATCGGAATCGAGATTGTGACCACTTGTTGGAAAGCTATGGAGCTAAACTTTCATCTCCAACTTGAATCACTGAAAAATACTTTGTGTGCTGAAAGTTATGACCGTTTGAATATGACCTATATGTACAAATCCTTCCCAAAGCTCTTATTTTAGCAAAATTGTCCCACTCTATGCTTGGTGTGTGGTTCTCTTTTCCTCCCCTTTCAAGTGCTTCCCACTTATAATTATTCAAATTCCTACAAAAAAGGTAAAATCGAATAGTTGGGAGAGGGGAAACAAATATATATATCAAGAGGGAATTAATTAACACAAGAGGTAAAATTAAGTGGAAATGAAATAAAAACGAAAATAAACTAAGCAAAAATGGCCTTAAAACTACCCTATGAGTGAGATAAATCTCACTCATCATCTCGTTGTAAACACGTCAAAGATACCAAAACTACCCAACATAGGGCAAGTAAAGGGTCGAATCCACAAGGAATAAGGGAAGCACCAATAAGTATCGATTTATGATAAGCTAAGCAAAGTCTATGTTTTTGAAGATTTATAGATGAAAAGACAATAAGAAAAATGACTTTGGGAAGGGGTATCCACCAAACAACTTATTCACAAACCAAGCAATCACAATGGAAATCAACAATGGGGATCAATTGAGGGGAATTGTTCATCCATTGGTACTCTAACCACTCTCTCGAGCTAGCTAGATTGGCCTAGTCTCTTACCGAAGACCTATTCTTATGGCTAAGGCATTCAACAAAGCATATCCATAAACATGATGAACTTAATCAAGCAAACTAAGTCCCCTAGGCTAGGTAGTCCCTATTCTCATGGTCCTTCAAGCCTAATAATCGATTTGAGGCAACCCCTTAACTTCATCTCTCGATCCTTCACTAAGGGTACCTAAATTATGCTCCTATGATGGCCAATCACACAAACATATATGAAAATGCCAAATCAATTAACCAAAATTATCCCAAGTCAAAACCCAATGTTGGATTTAGAGGTTCATGAACTCATTAATGGCTTCAAACCCTTCTCAAAGAAATAGCTACTCACAAATCATGATAAATTATAACCTAAAAGACATTAATAATGACTATTAACATGAACTAAAACAATAATCTAGGATGAACAAGTAAATAGAGTGAAAATGACATGAAAATAAAAAAATAAAGCAATAAATATGACATAGAGTAAGAAATTCTCATTAAAGTTGCAAGGAGCCTGCAAATCTTCAAGTTTCCTTCTTAGATTCTTCAAATTCCAAGCTTTCAACAAGTTTCTCTCACTTCTCTCTCTAGAAATGAGATTTTCTCTCTCTTGGGTTCTAAGAATTTCGAATCTCCCTTTATGAAAATATAATGTAAATTAGCTTCCCTAAAATGAGAGGAGTTTGCCTTATATAGTCCTAAAATAAACTAGGACGGGTGGATTTAAAAAGAAAGATTTTCGGAAAAACACGACCAGGACGGGTGGAGTGACCCGGGCGGGTCAGTTGACCCGAGGGCTCGGGTCGGTTTTCAGTTTCGTCATTTCATCTTCAAACGGCCACATCTCACTTGTTTTTCATCAGAATTGAGCTTTTGACCACTTGTTGGAAAGCTATTGAGCCAAACTTTCATCTCCAATTTGAATAGCTCAAAAATGTTTTGTGTGCTGAAAGTTATGGCCATTTGAAGTTGACCCTTGTGCACAAGCCCTTCCAAAAGTTCTTATACTTGTCCCCATACTTCCTTGATGCTTCCTTGATGTTTCCTTGACCTTCCTCTTCGATCTTAATATCCGGGGTTGTGCAAGTGTCCTCCAAGCATGCTCCTAAGTCCTGAAATGAACAAAACGCCCAAAGAAAGTGCATACGAGGAGGAAAATTGCACAAATTAAGGAAATAGCTAACAAACTAGCCTAAACTAACTCAAAAACAACTATAATACCAACTAAAAGCGATCAAAAAGTAAAGCAATAAACAAGACATCATCTCTCCGTGGGATCGACCCTTTCTTACCCTTTTCTACATGTTAGTATTTTTGAGGTCGTCTAAGAATAGGTTTTAAACTTTATACGGTAAACGACACGTATCATATAACTAAAGCTAAATAACTACCTAAAACTAATAGATGGGAGCATATTCCCCACATATAATCTCCATGATCCCAACAAGTAATTGTCCCACTAACAAGACCCACTAACTACACTATTTTTTTTTTCCTAAACATAAGGAAAGTGAGCACCACCAACTTGAAGCATTTTCCAACACACTCCCTTGCTTCAGAGTTTAATAAAATAAATGATGCACATCTCATCATCGTCAATTTTTGTTGTTGTTGTTGTTGTTCTTAATTAATCTTCATGGAGCACTTCTTTCCATTAACACGGAAGCACTTCTCTTCCTAATGTAATGCACTTCTCATTGCCCTCTTCAAATTTGTTGGAGCACATTATCACCAACACCATATTTTGATTTGTTAATGCACATTCTCACCAACCTTCACTAAATGGAGCACTTCTCTCCATAAACTCTCTTCGACGTAGTCTTGCAAATTTGATCATATCCACTGCTATATATCTTTGGAAAGCGTCTCTGCGTTGACTAAGGCTTCCACCATTATCAGATTGCCCATATCTGATTTGCTTATGAAGACTGCCCTTCACCTCAAATGACTTGTCTCCCTCTTTTTATATGGTAACCAAAAAAACCATATTTTCATGGGATAAAAGGGAACCCATCCACACACATCTAAGAAAAAAACATTACTTGCCATGGTTATCACACACACTAACAAATTTTTTATTTGTAAAATTTTGTGGAACCATATAACAAAAACTAAATAACTACCTAATGCTAATAGATGGGAGCATACTCCCCACTTATAATCTCCATGATCTCAACAACTAATTGTCCCACTAACAAAACCCACTAACTACACTATTTTTTTCCTAAACATAAGGAAGACAAGTACCACTAACTTTGAAGCATTTTCCAACACAACCTATATGTTAGTCATTCTCTCTGTAATTCTTTAATGTGGGACAACTATTTCCTGACTCACATGTGGGTTATACTCTTAACACTCCCTCTCACATGTGAGCCACCTTGAATCTATACACAAGCCCATGTCGAAGGAGAGAGTGACCACATACAAGATTGGCAGGGTTCCATCCTAAAACCAATTGTTGTTAGGTGGAGTAACCCACCAACCTATATGTTAGTCATTCTATTTGTAATTCTTCAATGTGGGTCAACTATTTCCGGACTTACATGTAGATTATACTCTTAACACCTATCCGAATTCAAAATCGTTCTTTTTGATGATAGGTATAAGCCTGTTAGCTTGTTCGCTCTCAAAGCATTGCCCAATAGTTCATATAAATTCTCGATGAACAGCCTGACCATTTTGCATTGCCATTACCCATGATGCTTGTCTTTCTAAAATATTTTGCTAATCGGCAGTAAGCAGCTCATTGTAATTAAATCTCATATTCACATATTGATTTATATAACTATTTTTGACGTAGGAAGGTTAGCAAACAAGTTCGATGAAGAAGTTCGACAAAGGTCCTGAAATGATTTCTACTAATTAGACCTCCGGAGTCCGATTGCTTATTGTGATACCTTTCTGGAAGCGGAACGGGCCAACGAGTCAAACTCATCGCTTGCCATGATGTACAGGCTTTTTAAGCCATCCGAGTTCGTTTAGGGCCCGAAAACAGCATTTTAAGTATTTTCGAATTTTATTATTTCCTTATTTTCGTATTAGGGTTTTGTTTTGAGTATTTAAACAACATTAGGTCATTATTTGGAGGCAGCTTTTGACTTTTAATAATATTTCAGAGTTTTACTCTTTTTCTGGTGGATTCCGGATTTTCTACAGATTTATCGCTTGTAAATCTGTCTGTTCTTGACTGAGATTAGTGTTTGCTTTTCTTTTAGATTTCCGACTGCGTCAGGTGGTATCAGAGCAGGCTTTCTCCTGTTTCTTTTCGTATCTTGAACAGCCATGGGAGAACCAGTGACCAGAGCAGATCTTGAAGGAGTTACCGCGGCTTTTACCACGGCCCTTACTGCTTTGACTGAACAGATGACTGCGCTAACTACGCAGATGAACAACATGCAAAACAATATTACTCGTGGAGAAGACAGGAGAGGGGAACAGAATAAAGTTCCACGGGGAAGAGGCAAGCGAACTGTTGTGGCAGATAGTTCGAGTTCTGAGGAAGAAGAACCTTTCGAGGAAGAACGTAGCGATGAAGGTAATCATTATCATAAACATGATTACCGAGTGAAAGCAGATATTCCTCTGTTTTATGGAACCATGGGAGTGGAGGAATTTCTTGATTGGCAGATTGATGTCGATAGATTTTTCGAAGTTATGGAGGTTCCTGAAAATAAACATGTTAAGATGGTGGCAGTTAGGTTAAAAAGCACCGCTGCTGTTTGGTGGGACAAACTAGTTACGCAGAGGCAGAGACAAAGGAAAGGGCCAGTTAAGACCTGGCGACGAATGAAACAGTTAATGTTGGAGCGGTTTTTACCGGAAGATTATGAGCAGATTCTGTATAAGATGTATATAGAATATGTCCAAGGGAAGAGGACTGTGACGGAATATACGGCAGAGTTCCTGCGATTTTCTGAACGCAATGACTTAGGAGAATCCGAAAATCAGAAAGTGGCTCGATATGTTAGTGGTCTGAAAAATTCCCTGCAAGAGAAGATGGGCTTGCAAACTGTGTGGACTGTTGCTGAGGCATCTAGTTTGGCTTTAAAAGCGGAGCAAATAGAGAAATCCCCTAGAAATTTCTCATCATTCAAAAGATACTCACCCCAGAGTAATTTTGATTTTAGCGGCGAGAAGGAGAAGAGTGCCGTGACTAAGGATTCCGGCAATGCAATTAAAGGAGGTCCTAGTAGTGCACCGCCAGGGAAGTCCACTGCCCAGAAGCCAAATAACCCTTATACGAAGCCCAGTGGGGACACTTGCTATCGTTGCAACGGCAAGGGTCATCGATCCAATGTTTGCCCAACTCGGAGAGTCACTGCTGTATTAGAAGGAGATGGAGAGGAGCTTCAAGGAGAAAACGACGAGTATGCTGATGCAGAGTTTGCCGAGGAGGAATCTGATGACAGAATTAACTTTGTGCTACAAAGGGTCCTGTTAACTTCTAAAGATGAGGGCCAGCGCAAGAATCTGTTTAAAACTCATTGTTCGATTCAAAACAAGGTCTGCAACTTGATCGTGGATAATGGAAGCACGGAGAATCTGGTGTCCCAGAAACTAGTGGAGTACTTAAAGCTGCCCACAGAACCCCACGAGAAACCATACGCCTTGGGCTGGGTCAGCAAGGGGTCACAAGTTCGGGTCACCATGACTTGCAGAGTTCCCATCTCCATAGGGAAACACTACAAGGAAGAGGTAATTTGTGATGTTCTTGACATGGATGTTTGTCATATTTTACTTGGTAGACCTTGGCAGTTTGATAATGATGTCACCTATCGGGGAAGGGATAATGTGATGATGTTCACTTGGAAATCCCATAAAATTGCTATGGCTCCTGTTTTGAATTTTGACCATAAGGTGGGGGGAAAGAAAATCAGTTTCATAGTGATGACTTACAATGACAGGGAACTTGATGATGCTGTAAAAGAAACTGAATTCTTCTGCCCCATAGTGGTTAAGGGGTTGTTAAGTGCTGCCAAGGAAGATACCCCCATTCCTGTTGAAGTGTCGGAAATATTAGAGGCTTACAAAGAATTAATTGCTGATGAGTTACCGAATGATTTACCTCCCATGCGTAATATACAACATCAGATTGATTTGATTCCCGGTTGTAGCCTACCAAACCTTCCCCACTATCGTATGAGTCCTAAAGAAAATGAAATCTTGAGGGAGCAGATTGAGGACTTATTGAAGAAAGGGTTCATTCGGGAGAGTATGAGCCCCTGTGCAGTTCCCCGTTCTTTTGGTCCCTAAGAAAGGCAATCGATGGCGGATGTGTGTTGACAAAGAGGGCCATCAATAAGATAACTATCAAGTATCGCTTCCCTATCCCTCGATTGGAAGATATGCTTGATGAATTGTCGGGTTCAACGGTGTTTTCGAAGATAGATCTGCGTAGTGGGTATCATCAGATTCGAATTCGGCCTGGAGATGAGTGGAAGACAGCTTTTAAGAGCAAGGATGGGTTGTATGAGTGGTTGGTAATGCCATTCGGTTTGTCGAATGCACCTAGCACTTTCATGCGGTTGATGAACCAAGTCCTTCGTCCTTTTACTGGTTCTTTTGTAGTAGTTTATTTTGATGATATTCTGATTTACAGCAGGAACCAGAAAGAGCATCTGGAACATGTGACTCAAGTGCTTCAAGTTTTACAAGAGAACCAACTGTACATTAATCTGAAAAAGTGCACATTTTGCACCAGTAAATTGCTCTTCTTGGGCTTTGTTGTTGGTGCCGAAGGCATTCAGCTGGATGAAGAGAAGGTAAGTGCCATCAGAGATTGGCCCACCCCTACATCAGTGACTGAAGTTCGTAGTTTTCATGGCCTAGCAACTTTCTACAGGAGATTCATCAGGGATTTCAGTACCATAACCGCGCCGATTACTGAATGCTTGAAGAAAGGGAAGTTCCATTGGGGAGATGAGCAGGAAAGAAGTTTTTCTTTGATTAAAGAGAAACTTTGTAGTGCCCCGGTGCTAGCCCTTCCTGATTTTGATAAGGTGTTTCAAGTTGAATGTGATGCGAGTGGGGTAGGTATTGGAGCAGCTTGTCTCAAGAGAAGCGTCCCGTGGCTTACTTCAAGAAAAATTGAGTGATGCTAGGCGAAAAATGGAGTACATACGATCGGGAGTTCTATGCCGTGTTTAGGCACCGCTGCGGCGGTGGGAGCATTATTTGGTTCGAGAGGGAGTTTATTCTTTTCATCGACCATCAGGCACTAAAGTTCCTTCACAGCCAGAAGGTGATCAATAAGATGCATGCTCGGTGGGTGAGTTTTCTGCAAAAATTCCCTTTCATCATGCAACATAAATCTGGCGCTTTGAACAAGGTAGCAGATGCGTTGAGTAGGAGAGCTTCCTTACTCATCACTTTAGCTCAAGAAATCGTGGGTTTTGAATGTTTGAAGGAGCCGTATGCGGATGATGTTGAGTTTAAGGAATTATGGGCCAAGTGGCAAAGAAAGGCGGCCCTAGCGCGGACTTCCATATCCGAGAGGGCTACCTATTCGAGAGGTGATCGGTTGTGCATCCCTAGTTCTTCCTTGAGAGAAAAGTTAGTCCGGGATCTTCATGGAGGTGGCCTTGGAGGACATTTGGGGAGGGACAAGACCATTGCGGGTTTAGAAGAGAGGTTTTATTGGCCTCACCTGAGGCGAGATGCTGGTGCCATAGTCCGTCGTTGTCATACTTGTCAAGTGTCCAAAGGTCAGTCTCAAAATACTGGTCTTTATATGCCTTTACCTATTCCTGATGATATTTGGCAAGACCTGTCGATGGATTTTGTGTTGGGTTTGCCTCGTACCCAACGAGGCGTGGATTCGATTTTTGTGGTTGTTGACCGATTCTCCAAGATGTCCCATTTCATTGCTTGTAAGAAGACTCGCTGATGCTTCAAATGTGGCCAAGCTTTTCTTCAGGGAGGTGGTCAGACTTCATGGTGTTCCTACTTCTATCACTTCGGATAGGGACACCAAGATTCTTAGCCATTTTTGGATCACTCTTTGGAGGATGTTTGGGACGGCATTGAACAGGAGTTCTACAGCTCATCCACAGACAGATGGTCAGACTGAAGTCACTAACAGGACACTAGGGAACATGATTCGTAGTGTTTGTGGCGACAAGCCAAAACAGTGGGATTTGGCTTTACCTCAGGTGGAGTTTGCTTATAACAGTGCTGTACACTCGGCCACAGGGAAATCACCATTTTCTTTGGTTTACACCTCTATTCCTAGGCATGTGGTTGATCTGGTTAAGCTTCCTAAGAGTCCTGGAGTTAGT
Organism: Beta lomatogona; assembly: GCA_947646795.1. Lineage (NCBI taxonomy): Eukaryota > Viridiplantae > Streptophyta > Magnoliopsida > Caryophyllales > Amaranthaceae > Beta > Beta lomatogona. The sequence goes on along the minus strand of CANSNZ010000157.1, from coordinate 192,770 downwards.
GTGGCTGCTGGAAATATGGCAGAGGAGATTGTTGCTGTCAAAGAGACTGTGAAGGCTAGACTGCACGCTACTGGGCAGAGAAATAAAGCTGCTGCTGATAAACACAGGAGAGTCAAGATTTTCAGTGTGGGTGATGATGTGATGGTGTTTTTGCGTAAAGAGAGGTTTCCTGTTGGTACCTACAGTAAGTTGAGGCCGCGCAAGTATGGTCCTTTCAAGGTGACTCGCAAGATTAATGACAATGCCTATGTGGTGGGTCTTCCGGATGATCTGAACATCTCCAACACTTTCAATGTTGCTGACATTTATGAGTACCATGCAGATGAGGCTCTTTATGAAGATACGAACTCGAGGTCGAGTTCTTCAGAGGTGGAGGAGACTGACGTAGGAAGGTTAACAAACAAGTTCGACGAAGAAGTTCGACAAAGGTCCTGAAATGATTTCTACTAATTAGACCTCCGGAGTCCGATTGCTTATTGTGATACCTTTCTGGAAGCGGAACGGGCCAACGAGTTCGTTTAGGGCCCGAAAACAGCATTTTAAGTATTTTCGGATTTTATTATTTGCTTATTTTCGTATTAGGGTTTTTGTTTTGAGTATTTAAACAACATTAGGTCATTATTTGGAGGCAGCTTTTGACTTTTAATAATATTTCAGAGTTTTACTCTTTTTCTGATGGATTCCGGATTTTCTACAGATTTATCGCTTGTAAATCTGTCTGTTCTTGACTGAGATTAGCGTTTGCTTTTCTTTTTGATTTCCGACTGCGTCAATTTTTCTTCCCTACATTTAATATGGTTGATGTGTGGTGCTCTATAAGTCGTAGGCAATTGGAATTATAGTCATTAAAGAATGCAACAACCATGTGATTCTCTAGAAAACTTTACTATGTCATTAACTTTGACGATCGATTCTTCTGATACATTATTCTAAACACATGGTATAACATGGAGGTAAAATTTATAATCAAAATCCAAAGATTTCATATGGCACATTAATAAATGTTTATATTCAATCAAGAATAATAAGCAATGATTTGTTTAAATTAATATACAGAAGAATCATGTGATAATATTAATTATTATGGCACGAAAGGTAGTGGAAATATGATATTCTCAGTTACATGGAGACAATATCTGTTCTTCACACCCGTAAGACATGCGTATAATATTTTATCTATTTTTCAATCATTGATGAGCTATGGTCTTTTAAGCAAGGGGCTATATATAAAGATCGGATCCATTTAGTTGTCAACTAAGCAACCTCCATTGTTTTCATTTTCTAATAAAACAGACTACTATTTATCTCACACACATACAAACATGATCTGAAGAAGCAACGAGCCTGCAATTTTGTAGCTTTTCAGCTAGCTTCAAGAGACTTCCCATAAACAGGTACAACAATTTTTTTATTTTTCTAAGTATAACTGTATAAGATTGTAACTTTTGCACTATTTACATGTATCACTTTGACTATATTTATCTATTAAATATAAAAATAAAAAGTTATCCTATAAGATGTTATAAGATTCATTTGAATGAGTATTTGCTCAATATCAACTTTTATATATAATTAAAGATATTAACCGATAAAGTTGCGTGTTGGCAGTTGCACTTATGAAGAAAATAAAGGAAAGATATATATTAATTCTTATATGTAATTCTGATGAGTTCGTCTTGGGTGTAACATGTTACACAATATATTATTGTGTAACATGCATAATGATATAGACTTCAACAAGAATGAAATGTACTATACAGATAATGACATGAATCGCACGTCATTTTGTCATGTATTTCATGTCATTTGAGTTTTTTTTAACAAAGAAGCAGTAGTTTGTGTGTTGTTGCACCATAAATTATAGTGTAACAGTTACACCCAAGAATTTGTGAATTATGATACTTCCTCCATTTTTTTTACATGTTACACTTTCACTATTCAGCCATGTCAATGCAAAACTTTGAAGACATATATCTCTAATTTTGTATTTGTAAAAATTATAAAAAATACAAATTAAGACGAAACTAACCAGATCCCACATGACTATATTTTTATTCACGTATAAATCACAAACGATGGTCAAAGTGAAATTTGTGAATAATGTAAAATGTCAAAGTGTAACATGTAAAAAAACCCGGAGGAAGTATACTTAATTGGCCTTCATCTGGTCCTGTCTTAGAAATATCCATGAGCACTAATGTCGGAATGGTAAGATTCCATCCTAGGTGGCAAGCATGAAAGGTGGCCTACCTAATAAAAAATCATAGGAAGTATAATTTTCTAGGAAGTGGAAGCTAATGGTATTTTTAGATTGGTTAACAAAAACATAGGAAGTCATACTTCCTAGGAAGTTTCACTTCCCACAAAATTGAGGAAGTTGCTTGCCTGTCTTCCTCTAAGTAAGTGGAACTTCCCATCAAAATTAACTTCCCGTGTTCAACCAAATTAAACAACATATTCCAATTTATAAGAACTGCTTATGTATGCTAAAACTTTTTCATAGAAAATTCTACTTCCTATGATCAACCAAACGACACCTGAAGTCTCATCTTTAATATTGTATACTTTCAAATGTTCATTTATGATGTAGTAACCTCTAATTGGGCCCTGTTTTTTTGGGCTACACTGAACTGAATTGAATTGAATTGAAATGAGCAGAACTAATTAAACTGAAATAAAAACTATGAGAGGAAAGTAGCTGAATTGAGCTAAAACGAGCTAAACTGAATATAACTGAAATTATGCCCAAAAGAATAGGGCCTTCGTCTTTCACCTTAAAGTTAACTAAGAAGTGGGGACCATAGAAGCAGATGTTGTTAGACTGTCAGTTGAATCCTAAAAGCAAGTTTTTTCTATAGTATTGGGTCATGCTGACTGGGTGTCAATTCTCCAACCCCAAATTACTAGTCTTAAAACTTATAGATGTCTAAACAGCTTCTAAGTTGTACAATTATAATTTATTCATGTTTACAATCTTTCATTGTTAGTTTGTTGTTAGGGTTTTATTTTAATACCGTAAAGTGAACAGTGTCGTAGCATATACGGTCGAATTCAGGGAGGTGGAAGATTAAACACTAGTTGACTCTAGACTATGAAATAGCTACACAATCCAAATATCTAGAAGAATCTATAAACTAATAGCTAAACTAATAACAAAATATGACAAACTATATGAATATGATAATTAAAACACTAAGATTAAGTATCACCACTAATATGAATTGATCATAACATAACCCACATCCCAGTTATTCAATAGCTTAGGCGAGATTGACATTCCCTTATGACTCATAATAAAGTGCAGCTGTGAACCGAAATTAAATCCTCAGTCATTCCTCAATACCTAGAGCTCACTTTCGTAATAGCAAAAGGCCTTACTAACATGTATGTCTCCTATTTTCATGGCTTACACACATAATTAGAAGCATTAATTAAGAACCAATGTCAAATAATTCCCAATTCTAGATTATCTAAATTAAGACCCAACTTTCGTTGGTGAACTCAATTAATAAACTAACAATTTAGTAACTAACAAATATTCCTAATTTCAACTCCAACTTTCGTTGATAATATAAAACTAGGACTGCATCAAGATGCAAAATTGGCAATAAAAACAATCTTATCAAATCCTAAGCATATAACTCAATAACATGGGAATTAGAAAAGAATTTACATGATCAATCTATATTAGGGTTCAACTCAATTCTAGATAAAAAGACTACTCACTAATCATGACACTAAAAACAATAAGCATAATAGAAAACATAATTAAAATAAATAAAGAGAAGAGAAAAGAATAAAACTTGATTAATAGTGCTTGAATGAAGATGAATATCCAATCTTGAATCTTGGATCTCCAAAGAAATATGGAGAAACTAGAGAGAAAAAACATAGAAAGAAGAATAGCGTGCAACGGGAAATGTGAATAATAGATAATAGATCCTAAACTAATTAGAAATCCTCTCATATAAAGTTTCATCTCCTAATACTAGTAGGAAACAAAGTTACAAGATAAGGAAAGCCAAATAAATCATTAAAGGTCGGAATTAAGTAATTCGCGCGCGCTTAGGAAGCGTCAGCAAAACTGGGCCAACTTGCAAAACCCATATCTCCTAGAATATAACTCGCCTTGGGCTATGCAACCTATCGTTGGAAAACTCTTCAAATCTACTTTCCAACACCTCTGGAATTATCCAATTATAAATGTCGAGTCAAAAGTTATGAGTAAAAGAGTGAACAAGACTCAATTTCCGCATATTCTTTATCAAATTCCAACTTCATTTTAACTCCAATTTGCACTCAAATATGTTCGTAACGATCCTTATCAACGTAGCTTGCTTCCAATTGCTTCTAAATACTCAAACTTGTCGAACAATACTCCAATTATGTTCTCAATACCTGAAATTCATCAAAGAATACCAAAATCACAGAAAAGGAGTAATATTTCGCATATTAGGTAATAGTATGCAATTATGGACTACAATGCACCCAGATGCTCCTAAAATGCAACCTAAATGCACCTAAAACCTATATAAAATAAGATACATCATTTGTTACTCTTAGAGTCCCGTCTCATTTAGAATATATAGTCCACTCCTTGACCTTTTACGTTTGCCAATGCATAACTTGATCCTTGTATATCTTGAAATTTTTATAAAAGAATTAAAGAAAAATAAATTTGAAAATATATAGTAAGATGAATCCTATATCATCTTACATCTTAACATATGTTTTAAAATCAGATCGAATTGGTAAAAAAAAAATAAGGTCAAACTAAAATATTTGAATATTGAAAACGATATAAGTGACACAAGTAATAATACACAGAAAGAGTAATATAATGTTATTTTGATATTTATGAGTTGTCTAATGACATATGTGATATCGTATATAATTTAAATTTAAATTCAATGCTCACATATGAACACTAAAATCCTAGGTCTTCCACAGCTCGATAAATCAAGACATAATTTATAGAGCGGCGATGGAGCACGAAGGTAGGGATCATAAGGAAGAACCAGTCAAAATAATTTCTGTAGAAGAGATGATTGAGCAGAGTATTGGACAGTTAAATTCAACTCAAATCATGCAAACTATCCTCACATCTATCTCACCATTGTTTGATAGCTTCCAAACATTCATGAGTATATTCGCTCATGCTCAACCAACATGGCATTGCACCACTGGTAGCACCTCCTGCATTTCCAATAAGTCCGACTTATGCAGCCTCCCTCGGAGCGATTGGGCTTGGGATTCTGGCATTATCACACACACTTCGATCATATCAGAGTGGGAACTCGAGTGTGCAAGCTCGCTTACCACCAGCTTCCCCGCAACTTCCTTTTTTGTGGGTTGCTTATTGGGTGGTTTATTGTTAGCCACACTAGGTGATTCATCATTGGGACGAAAAAACTTGCTCTGCATCTCATCTTTAGTTATGTCCCTTGCAGCATTTTCCTCTGCATTTTCTCCCAATATCTGGGTGTACTCCATGTTACGCTTTGTATGCGGGGTTGGTCGTGCCCCTCTTGCCGTATCTGCTGTGATTTTGCTGACAGAGAGGGTTGCAAAACAGTGGCGATCACATGCACTAATGCTAGGATTCATCACCTCCTCACTCGATCTATTAGCCTTGACAGGAATTGGTTATTTAGCTAGGGAAAGTTCGTGGCGAATTTTGTATTTATATACGTCTGTTCCCACAATTATATTCTCCATATTGGCTTACTTCTTTATGTACGAATCGCCCAGATGGCTACTGCTACAAGGGCGTGAACAAGATGCCATGGACGTTTTGATGAGTCTAGGCCGATCAACAACCCGTCAAATTAGCCTAAGCTCTCCTCTTATCATAAGGCACACTCAACAAGAAGTACCTAATAGTAGAAGTAATACTAATCTCTTTGCATCCTTGCACATACTGATCAGCAAAACGTGGGCTGTCAAACGCTTAATAGCATCTATGTTGCTATCTTTTGGCATCGGTCTCATGTACTTTGGGATGTTCTTAGGTGTTGGAGACTTAGGATCAGATATCTACTTGACCTCGGTTTTACATGCTTTATTAGCTCTCACCTCTTATTTGGTGGCTTTCCTCTTTTGGATTCCAAAGTGCAATCGTCGAGTTTCCTTGCTTGGATATTGTACACTTAGTGGCACAACAAGCATTGTGTTAGCTATCATAGGCAAGGGCAAAATTGAAGGTATACTTCTTGGAATGGAGCTTGTATCCATGTTTTGTGCTTGCATGGCATATAATATAGCTACTATGTATGTGGTGGAGCTCTTTCCTACTTGTGTCCGAAGTTCATCCTCTTCCTTGGTAAGGCAAGCAATGATCTTCGGCTCGGTTTTGGATCCATTGTTGGTCTTGCTAGGGAGGGGAAACTTGCTATACTCTTATGGGGCATTTGGGTTAGCAATGCTTCTATGTGGTTCCTTGGTTCTTTGTTTGCCAGAGACACGAGGTAAGGTACTATGTGATACCATGGAAGAACAGGAGTTTATGGGGAATGAGAAATTGCTTAATATTTAATCTTTTGCTGTAACAATGTTGCTAATTATTAAGCGTGGATTTAGATTTGTTTCTTATCTTTTAATACTCAAACTTCTATTGTTGGTCTGGGTCGTGCAATTTTTTTTACTTTTGTACATAACTCTCGTGTAAAATAGGAGTTGCATACAATTTCTCGTGTAAAATAGGAATTGAGGTCGGTTCATGTGGTGAGATTTCCCATCTTCCCCAGCAAGTTTAGGGTTCAAATTCTACCCCCAAGCATTTGCTTGAGATTTATGGATCGGAGGGGAGGAAGGGGTTGGGGGTGTCCAGCTTGTAAGATGTTGAGTTTAAGATGGGGCCCCTGTGCAAGGGCAACACAGAAGAATTCTTCTTATATATGTATTTCAAAAAAAAAAATTCCTGTAAAATTGTGCTTGGTAACATGTTGAGTTTTTTATGTTAGAAAATAAACAAGATTAATGGAAGAGGCTTGGTAAATAAAGAAGCAGAAAAATTAGTAAGCTAAAAAAAGTAATTGTTAGGGTTTTATTTTAATACCGCAAGTGAATGGTGTCGTAGCACATACGGGTCGAACTCAGGAAGGTGCAAGAATAAACACTAGTTGATTCTAGACTATGAAATAGCTGCACAATCCAAATATCAAGAAAAATATATATATTAATAGCTAAACTAATAAAAATATATGACAAACTCGATGAAATTAAAACACTAAGATAAGCATCACCACTAATATGAATTGATTGAAACATAACTCACATCATCCCAGTTATTCAATTATAACTTAGACGAGATTGACATTTTCTTATGACTTAGCAATAAAGTACAGCTGCGAACCGAAACTAAATCCTTGGTCATTCCACACTACCTAGAGCCCACTTTCGTGATAGCAAAAGGCCTAACTAATATGTATATCTCCTATTTTCATGGCTTACACACATAATTAGAAGCATTAAGAACCAATGTCAAATAATTCCTAATACTAGTTCTCACCTATTTTTATCGGAGAATTCAAATCAATGACAAGCAAGACTATATAAATCAAGACCCTACTTTCTTTGACGAACTCAATTAATAAAATATAACATCAAACAAATAATGCTAATCTCAACTCCAACTTTTGTTGATAATATAAAACTAGGGCTAAATCAAGACGCAAAATTGACGATAAGAACAATCTCATCAAACCCTAAGCACATAACTCAATAACATGGGAATTCGAGAGGAATCATATGATCAATCCATACTAGGGCTCAACTCAATCTTAGATAAAAAGACTACTCACTAGTCATGACAATAAAATCAACAAACCTAATAGAAAATATAATTAAATAAACAAAAGAGAAAAGAAAGAATCAAACTTGACCAGCAATGTTTGAATAGAAGAGGAATCTGAAATCTTCAATCATGAATCTCCAAATAGCAATAGAAAATAAACTAGGGCAAATATGGAGAAACTAAAGAGAAAACCTAGAGAGAAGAATAACGCCAAACGTGAATAAATGAATAATAAATTTCCTAACCTAATTAGAAATACTTTAATATAAAATTGTATCTCCTAATTCTAGTAAAAAGCAAAGTTACAAGATAAGGAAAGCCAATTAAACCATTAAATGGGCAGAATTAAGTAATCCGCGCGCGTGTAGGAAGCTTCAACAAAATAGGGCCAACTTGTGAAGCCGATATTTCACAGAATATAGCTCGCCTTTGGCTGTGCAACCTATCGTTGGAAAGCTCTTCAAGTCTACTTTCAAATGCCGCTGGAATCACCCAATTATCAATGTTGAGTCAAACTTTATAAGTAAAAGAGTAAGCAGGACTCAATCTCCGCAATTCTTTAATCAAATTCCAACTTCGTTTAAGCTAGCTGTAATTTGCACTCAAATATATACAAAATGATTCTTATCAACGTAGCTTGCTTCCAATTGTTCCTAATACTCAAGCTTCTCCAATGATACTCCAATTATGTTCTCAATACCTGAAACTCATCAAAGAATACCAAAAACACACCAAAGGAGTAATATTTCGCAAATTATGTAATTATATGCAGTTGGAGTAACAAAGAAGTCACGTCCTTTGGTGACTTTTGACCCTTCTGCGAGGGTTTCCAGAGTTTAGTCTCACAAGAATGAAACTCAAAATGCATGGAGGTCGAAACTTGCCCCAAAATAAATTGGAAGGCCTCCCACAAGATACATTTTTGAAGTGTGATGAATTTGGAAGTCATCACGTGAACTTGAAGCGAATTATGATGAAGTAATTCACCCGAACTACGGATCTGAAGATCCAACCTTGCAATATCTAAACTAGAAGATCGAAACACAACAAATTTAAAGTGAGAACTTTCTCTCATAGGAAGCTAAGAACCTTCTATTGCCCACCCCACCTTACTAACAAGCACCCAAGAACAACCATACTCACAAGGGAAGGGTAATTGGATCATGATAAACTTAAATTAAGTAAAAACAGAGAGCATAAACGAAATAAACTAAGCAAACGACCACTCGAATCATAAAATCACGTCTGCACCACTACCACACTACCTTCAAACTGCACATAACCTTCACTTACCAAACGATTGCTTCCTTGGCGAACTGACCAAACTCACAACAACGAACATAAGCGGGGAACGGGGAACGGGGAACGGAACACTAAGAATAAATTCGAACCTAGAACAGGGGAAGGGGAAGGGGAGACTAAGACCTAATCACTTCGAAACTAGAATGGGGGAGAGGGAAGGGGAACCTAGGACCTAAACACCTCGAGAACCGGGGAACCGGGAGGGAATACCTAAAACTAGACATTTCAAACCACTGAACCGAGTTAGTAGGGAGGGGAAGCAACTGCGCGCCCGAGGAAGCGGGGGGTACGAAATTAGTGCGGATAGTAGGCGTAGCAAATTGTTTGGTGTAGCTAATTTATCTAGCTATTCAAACCACTGAACCGAGTTAGTAGGGAGGGGAAGCAACTGCGCGCTAGGGAAGCGGGGGGGGTACGAAATTAGCTGCGGATAGTAGGCGTAGCAAATTGTTTGGTGTAGCTAATTTATCTAGCTACGAAATATTATTAGTTCCGTAGCTAATTTTGCTACGGAATAGTTTTCCATAGCTAATATCAGCTACTTGAATTATTAAATTCCGTAGTTATGATTTGGCTACGGAACTAATAATATTCTAGTTGGGAGGCCCGACTGCCGTTGTGAGGAGCTCGAGACGGGTCACGCGATAGTCGAGCCCCTCTGGGTGTTGGTTTGCGGCGGAAGGCTTTTAGGGCTTTTTTCGAGAGAAAATGGATCGCAGCAAATGACCGTATTATTAATGCCCAAAGTCCTTCATCTAATAATTGTCCTATCCAACTTGCACAATCTTTGATGCATACTATTTTTATCATTTATATCTCTAATCACATACTCCATCCATTTTAAAATATAGGGCACATATGTTTTATGAAAATTTGCTTGAACAAAATTATAATATGACAAATCAAAAATCAACTATTAGATTTTTCTTATAAAATACTATAATAATATTATTTTCTTGTTATTCTACATTATACCCTTATATTTGATAGGCGTGTCGCATACCTAACAAAGATAATTCCTAACTAACCTCCTAACTATGTAGCAGGGCAAGTCAAGGTCGAATCCACAGAGACAAACAATATTAAACACTAGATATCTTGACTCACTATAACTAAACAAGTGACAAACAACGGTGGAAGAGATGTTGAACTAATACTAACACTTAACTATAATAGCTACTAATAGAACACGAGGTAGAATCAATTAATAAAGGCATCTAGAATTAAGTATCCCCACTAGCACGAGTAATACATGAATAGTTCCCATCCCAAATAACATAATCAATAATCTAAAAAGGAGTAATGCACCCTAAAAATACCAAAGATCTCTCCCGAGTACCTATGGCTACTCTAAACAAGCAATCATACATATTCCCATGGAATCATGCAAGAAAGAGACATTAAACATTGCATCAAAAACAAATTCCTAGTAATCCTATCTACTTATTCCCATAGAGATATTCATACTCTTGATTGAATCAACAAATCCATCTAGATTCAATTCCCATTGAGAACAAGACATAAGGAATCAATTCAAAATCACCTATCCCTAGTATGATAATGAAAATAAGCACAATTCAATCAAGCAAGGATAATTAATCACATTAAAATTGGGATTATGGGAAATTCATACATTAATCATTGCTAGGGTTCAACTTAACCCTAGATTATAAAACTACTCACTCATAATTGAAATAACAAAGCAATTGAATAATAAATAAGTAAACATGATAATATATAAAAAGAGAGAATTAGAAAACTTAGTCTTTTACTTCAATGAAAAATAATCCAAGGTAGCCAAATTGTAAATCTCCAACTTAACAATGGAGTTTTTCTCTCAAAAGATCTCTAAGAACTCGATAATAAAACCTAAGTGCCGAAATAATATTACTAAGAAGCTATTTATAGTTTCTTAAAATAATAAAACAACTTAAATAAAATCGACGGGAAAACAGGTCGACACGGACGTGTCAAATATGACACAGACGTGTCGACCTGATATTACAATATCAGTCGTAACACCAAAAGTACCTGATCTGGGAAAAAAGCAGCAACACGGACGTGTCACATATGACACGGACGTGTTGCCCTGGGAAACTAATATCAGTTTGAAACAGACTTGCTGAGAAGAGAGTGACACGGACGTGTCGCCCTGAAAATCTGAGATTAGTGGCGCTCCTTCGTAATCCAAGGAAATTACACAAACGTGTCAAATATGACACGCCCGTGTTGACCTGCTTCAGCCTATCACTATGCTCATGCATCCCCAACTCGTAACAAGATATCCAATATGCTTGATTAACCTGAAAATTAACTCAAACACCACAAAATACCTCGTGAAGTGCCATAGAACTAAAAGAAGCCAAAATGATGCAAGAGTTAGTCCTAAATGCTCTAAACTAGGCTAAATGAGACTTAGAAATGCACCTAAAATATCAACTATTAATGACTTATCAATATTAATAAGTGACACAAACAGATTTTTGGGGAATACCAAGAAACCTAGGGAGAGAAAGTAGAGGACCACTTGTTTAACCAACGAGAGATGAGAATTAAATAGGTGAAATAATTAAATATGGGCAAATATGTAATAACAAGTTTTTTTAACCGCTTTAATTTGAACTATGTTTCACTTTGACATTTCCCTAAAAAGGAAGGTGTTAACTCATTAAAAAATGGATGAAGTATAATTTAAATGTTTAAGTTACTAATACATAACATGACTATTATAAGTCAATAGCATTTAAACTTGCTAAACCCTTGTAATTATCCTTCCTATATTTGCAACAGGTTTGGATACTTATTATTCGTGTCCACTTAATTTTTCTCCAAAGTGTCTATACGCTCTAGCAATGCTACTAAGACAGACAAACATGGATTAAGTGTCTACACAGATACGGGTGCATAAGAATCCGATTCGGCTATTTGTAGAAAAGTCAAGTTTTTAGTTTGTGTTAGATAAAGGCTTCCAAAAGCCTTGTTTTGTACCTTTCCCACTTTGGTCATGGAAATGATGTTTTCTATCTTTATATATCCTTTTCTTCATCTACCCTTTGAGTTGCTAGTATATGGTACTTATGTGAACATGAGGTTGTTGGGCTAAGTAACACACACGGGCACACCACTCGGATCGGGCTAAGGACTAGGATCTGAGATAAGCTTCTTTTTGGAATAAATTCCTTTTGAGGATCCTTAAGAGTATAACGTTCTGATTTGAATAAATCAAAATGGTCAGTTACTAATAACCTTGATTGCAGCTGTGATTTCCGGACCCTGATTGATTATGAGCGATAATTTTTTCTCCTATCTATTCTGATCCCATGATCTAAGCTGAGTTTCTTTTGGGACCAAATTCCTTTTGAGGATCCTTAAGTGTGTAACGTTTTGATTTGAATAAATCAAGATGGTCAGTTACTAACCTTGATTGCAGTTGTGATTTCCGCACCCTAATTGATTATGGGCGATAAGGTTTTTCCCTTATTTAATCTTGTTGTTGTCTATTACACAGTTACAGCAAGAGAATTAAACCAACTCAGGTCATCACTTGGCCATTTCGCATTAATCCTACTACAAACTCTACAGGAGACCTCGAATTTAATCTTCCTAATGATAGCAGTGGGGTTTGGAACAGTAGCATGCCAGAGCGCCTGATTTCTTGCTTTCCATGTGTGATAGACAACAGCAGCCAGAGCAACATAGCAAACCTGTTGTCTCTTCTTGCTTCTAAATCTTCTGCCCCATTTCTTCCAGGTAGTAAAAATGCATTCATCAGCTGCAATTCTAATTTGCAACCATTCCATCACACCTGCACACACTCGTCTACCAAACTCACATCTAAAAAAGAGGTGAGTACATTCATCCTGCCCAACTGTACATAGCAAACACTGCACCTCTTGTACAACACCTGCAGCAGCCATCTTCACCCTAGTTCTGAGTTTCCCCAAAGCCACCAACCATGAGATAAATGAATGCTTAGAAATGTTCCAAGCATTCCACACCCAATTACTCCAGGTGACTTTTAATAGTGAATGGTTTCCTGCCATCAAGCCATTAGTTCTGAGGCCCATATGCATCCTTAAATCTTTCCTTTACTTTATAGACTCCTTTACACACCCAACTAGAAGATGAGGGAGGTTTATACCCCCAACTATTCTGTCTCTTCCACATAAACATGGTGCACCCACTTGATCCAAAGCAAGTCTTCCTTCTGTGTAATCTGCCATACATATTTGGCAATGGCAGCCTTGTTCCAAGCAGAGCAATCCCTAATACCCAACCCACCTTGATTCTTGGGTAAACACACCCAACTCCAAGCAACAAGGGGATGCTTAGACAAGAACACCTTGCCCTCCCATAGATAGGCTTTACAAATCTGAGTAATGCGATTAGTAACACTTTTAGGCAACAAAAAAGCCTGAGTTCAGAAGCTCTGAATGCTTATCAGAACAGCATTAATAAGCACTACTCTAGCATCATATGACAAGTGACGAGAACTCCAACACATAATACGTTTAAGCATCTTGTCAACAAGGACATCGCAGTCAGCCTTGGAAATTCTTTTAGAAGTTAAAGGCACGCCTAAATATTTAAAAGGGAAAGTGCCTTTTTGAAACCCAGTGCTCTGTAGAATTCTTTCCTGTATTTCTTGCCCTACATTGCCAAAATAAATGGTTGTTTTCTCATCACTGGCACACAGCCCTGAAGTAGCAGCAAATGCATTAAGTGTCCTTTTCAGCAGAATAGCAGAAGAAACATGTCCTTTACAGAATAGCATTAAATCATCTGCAAACATCAAGTGCGATAATTGCATAGATTTGCATCTGTAGTGAAAAGAAAATCCAGGTTTCTTGCTTATGTTCTTCAATAATCTTGACAAATACTCCATTACTATCACAAACAAAAGAGGTGAAATAGGATCACCTTGTCTAATTCCTTGCTTGCCCTTAAAAAACCACACAGACTCCCATTAATGCTAAGGGAATAAGACGGAGAAGACACACAAATCATAATCCAATCAACAAACTTCCTAGGAAATTTCATCTTCACCAGAAGCTCCTCTAAAAACTCCCAACTTAAAGAGTCATAAGCTTTTCTTAAATCCACCTTCATTGTGCATCTAGGGGGCTGAGACTTCCTTCTATAATGCTTTATCATGTCTTGACATATAAAGATGTTATGCATAATTACCCTATTCTCCACAAAAGCACTTTGAACAGGGTCAATGATGTGAGTTAACACCTTTTTCAATCTCTGGCACAACATCTTGGAAATGACTTTATACAAGACATTACAATAGGCTATAAGGCGAAACTGAGTCACATTTTCAGGTTGGGTACATTTTGGAATGAGACATAAAGTAGTTGCATTAACTTGCTTTAATAGCTTACCTGTCTGAAAGAAGTCAAGAATAGCTGCACAAATATCACTTCCAATTATACTCCATGCCTTCTTATAAAATCCACTTGAGCCTTGTTCTCATCTATTGCAAACACTGCTGCCTTCACCTCCTCAACACTAAACACCTCCCATTACTCCAACTGCTGGTCAGAGTTTAACACCACATCCTCATCAACTATCCTCTGACTCACTGAAACTCTCTTAGTTTGAGCCGTCCCAAGAAGAGCTGTGCAGTACCCCAAAAACCCCCTCTCCAATCCCTCTTGATCATCAATCGTCCATGCTCCATTTAAAGACTTCAATTTGCCGATGGAATTCTGGGCTCTTCTACAGTTCTACTCTTTAAGCAAGCATGGAAAAACTTAGTATTGTCGTCTCCCACATAGATCTAGTCTTGTTTTACTTTCTGTTGCTAAAAACTCCTCCTGACCTTGTTAGCTTCCTCATAATAAGATCTAGCCTCCTTTTCCTGGTTGTGCAAATCAACATTCAAAGGATCAGATGAATGCTTTTTTGAATGTCCAACAACACACTGTAAGCAGTATCAGCATTAGTTTCAACATCAGAGAACTTCTGCCTATTCAATCTTTTAAGGTCTTTCCTAAGCTTTTTCAGCTTAGTGACAACCTTAAACATTGCCACTCCAATAACTTATTCTTGCCAAATAGCTAGTACAATCTCTTCAAAGTCCTGAGCCAAGGCCCACATATTGAAATTCCTGAAGGGCTTAGGCTTAAACACCACATTATTGTCAAGTTTAATCAAACAAGGGGTGTGGTCTGAAATACCCTAAGGGAAAAACATGACAAAAGAGACAGAGAACTCCAGACACCAGACATCATTCACAAACACTCGGTCAATTTTAGAGAAAACCCTATCAAGACCCTCTTGTTTGTTGGACCAAGTGAAAAAAGGCCCACTGGTAACATGCTCATGCAAGCTACAATCCCTTAAACATTGTCTGAAGCAAGCAACTTCATCCAATGTGATAGCAGATCCAATTATGTCTTCCAAATTAAGGACATTGTTAAAATCCCCGCCAATAATCCAAGCTCCTTGGATACCCCTGCTCAGACTATTCAGCCCACTCCATAGCTCCTCCCTGGCACCAGCCGCATTAAAACCATAGATGATTGTCAATGCAAACTTCCTACATGAAGCCAAATGCTCAACATTGCAGTGGATATATTGTGCTGCACAAGCCACCACATTCACATAAAAACAACTAGGTAACCAAATTAGCCAAATTCTGCCACCTTTATGACACATATAATTTGTAACAATACTCCAATCCTTGCACACTCAAGGAAAGACAGTAGCAAAATTGCAAGGTCTCACCCTTGTCTCTAGGAGACCAAATAACCCACATTTTTTATGATTGATGAACCATCTTATGTCATTGTGCTTGCTAGGGCTATTTAGTCCCGTGATGTTCAAGAAACCTATGTTATCCATTAGGGGGGGTTAGCCACCTCCACACCAGGAGGTTCCCCACCCCCTTCCTCATTGTTCACTCCAGTTAGTGTCTTATTTATTCTAATCCCATTCTCCATTTTCAATACACGGAAAACTCATCTCTTTTTTCTCTTCTCTTCTTTTTCCTGGGTTATGCGTGCTATACTCCAAAGCACTCTCAGTTAGTGGTGACTAAATGTGATGTCGTGTTGACCTTGGGGAGCATTCCGACCAGTATCGATTACCATATTGTAGGACCGTAATTGCTTTCAAGTCAGAGGTCAAGTCAGAGGTCTCCTACCACGGTACAACCTTAAAATCATGCTCTTAAGCCGTTGCAAGTCTTCTGTTTCTAATAGTTTGAAATGAAATATCCAAGTATCGTGTCGTCTCGTGTGGGATATGATACACAATTCTTGAGGTATTTGAAGGTGTTGAATTAAGTAACATAGCTCTTTAGTCTCTGGGGATATCTTTGCTAGTGCACATTACTTTGACTAAGTGGTGTCACTTTGTTGCGGATCGAGTATTTTTACTGGCTGCTCCACTCATAATGACAAGCTCTCTTGAATTTCCATCGGCTCCACTTGTATAATTATATAGGGGCGACACAACACATTTTCGAATAGATTGCAAAAAGTTACTGAATTGGAGTGGCATTTGGGAATTGGACGTACCATTAATTGAAAGCCTCCATTAATTTGTAGCCCACACTAGGATATATATAACTCAGTACCACCTAACAAAGGGATTAAATATTTAAACCAAGGTATTATTTTTTATCTACTGAAATACTTCCTCTAACGTTGAAATGTACACAAGAATCAAGAAAAAGAAGTTGGATATAGAGCTAATAAAGAACTTCTAGGCAGGGCCGGGGATAGGATGTTAGGGGCCCTGTTCAAATTCTTCGTAAAGAGGCCCTTTAAATCTCATATTTCTATTAAAAAAAATAGACTTTATTACCCTATGGTGACTTGGTGAGAATTGGTCAATTGATGAGAGAAGGAATTGGCTTTGATAAGTGCATTAAATAACATACAAAAGCTTCCTTTATTTCTCGTAAGTGTAGTTAGACCAAAAAATTTAGAGATATCTTTACAGCTGTACCACACTAATAACCAATGGCAATTTCCACATTAGTTTACTAAATGATGAATCAAGGTTCGAACACGGGTTCCTTGGTTTTGGGCCCAAAACTTTGCCACTGCTCCATATCCTTCCAACATAATTTCTTGTAACAAAAACAGTAAATATGGTTGTTTGGGGCCCTGTTGCGTCGCGCACGTCGCGCAGGTCCATCCCCGCCCCTGCTTCTAGGAGAGACAAAGAGAAAATATATTACCAAAAATGTTAACATTCCATGTAATATAATACTTCATAAAATATAAAAAAGTTGTAAGTATTTAAAGGAATAGTATTTTCTTTGCTTCATGAGAAGTAGTATAAATAAGGAAAGACTCTTGAAGATGTCACAGGCTTTCGTAGCTACTATGTGCTCTATTTTATGTTCAAAGGTTGGCAAGAAAAACAACGTTAATTTTGTCCAGACTAAATTTGACAAGAACTACACTAGTCGATATGCGGTAATGGTATGCCGAACTCTGAGAACCAGAAAGTGCTGTGCATTCTGTACATTCTACAAATATTATCTTCACTTAACTAACATCTTAGTTCTACAACAATGGAAAAAAAAAAGGTTAGTTTTGAATACCAAGGTAATACTTCCATTGTTTCGAAATACTTAATACAGTTTGACTTTTGCCCTGTTTACATACCACTCTTTTGACCGTTTTTGGGATGTCTACGTAAAGAAAAATATTGTCAGGTTGAATCTTGTTCGATTCGTGTCGACATATACTTTCAATATATCAGCTTTTTGTAATTTGTACATATAGGGAATTCGAGATATTAATATCTGAAAATATGTATTAGCAAGCGTGTCGAGAGAAGTGTGTCATATATTTACTAGAAACAAAGGAAGACTTTGCTAACAACTTAGGAGCGCTTATTATTATTTTGAAGTACTTTTTTTTTTTTGATGATAAGGTAACATGAAGTCCTATTCAAGTAAGGGGGAAAATTAGGGATTCCTCCTTACATGGGATGAGACTCGATCCCAGGATCTCAGTAATCAGAGGTGATCCAACACAACTAGGCTATCACCATGCTCATTTTGAAGTACTCATGTTGCATAATAAATTACCTAGCTAGTATATGGTGTAGTAGATAGAGGTTTCACCTTGTGACTGTAAGGTCATAGGTTCAATCCCGATCAAATGATGTATTTATTTGGACTCAACGTTGTTAAAATCTACGGTAAACTAGAGTGTGTCATGAGCTAGTATGCCAAAGCTATTTTTTTTGACTCATTACTTATTTTGGAGGTTATAAAGGAGCAAAACCGTAGTTCCAAATGAGAAATAGCATTATACTTCCTCATCCATTATGAAATGAATAGAAACACTTCTCTCTTCTATGCGAGAGCTTTTTCAGATAAGCGTTTCACTTATTTCAGAACGGAGGAAGTATGCATTATGATAATGACACTTGTGGTCGGATGTATTGTGGATGTTTTGGAAATGCATATAATATTTTCTTTATTTCCAAATTATTTATGAGCCACTAAGCTCTTTTAAGTGGCCTTTGGCTATGTATATTGTATAAAGATGATGCTTGTGTTCCATTTAGCCATTTGACAGCTAAGGAGCCTGCCACTTTTCCATTTTCTAGTTGTTTCGGTATTGAAACGGTTGGTGGTCATGGTTAGTCCGCCAAAGATTTAGGGTTGTCGTCTCTGGGAATAGCTGCACAGGGAGCAAACGTGAACTACCCTCGGGGGGGATGCGAGGAAACCCCCTCCGACGCTCAAGTCAGTATGTGACCCACTTTAGAGAGAGAAAGTAGAGAGAGAGATAAGAATTATGAGTGTGAGAGCATGTACCTGCAAAATAGTACTAATGGGGTATTTATAGAAGTACTATTCCTCTGACAGGGTGCGTAATCCTTTTACACGTGTACAGTTGTGGTGCACTTGACACTTGGGAAGATTCCCTTATTTTGTCTTGTTGAGCGACCGCCAACGTTGTCGGGCCACGAAAATGAATTGACTTGTTAGAGCGGTAGGCGACACTTACAATATTCGCGTCCGTCATTATGTTCGCGGACTCCTCATGGGGGTCCGCTAACGTACTTGGGTTAAACCCATACAACTAGCCCCCCCAACATCTTTTGGGGTCTTGACCGCTAAGGATGTTCTCGGTGCACGCGAGTCATTGTTGCCGTGTTCAATTTTTTGGAGAGGTTGGTTCGCTGGGTGCCACGTGTCGCCGTAGGGAGTTGAAAAAGTTTTGAAAAGTTAATCATTGCTTTTCCAAAAATCTCGCCCAACACTTTATTAAGGTTTAACCTCGTTGTGACACTTGGCAGAAATCTGGAGAGAAGTTGGAAGGTCCTTTTAATCTCAGCCGTTCATTCGTTGTATATATGGACAACAATTATCCTTTTTCCGAATTTTTCTATTTCCTCTCTCACGAACCTCCATACCCATAGCTTCATTTGCTCAGAAACTGATTTTTCTTGCTCAGATTGCTCCGAAAAGTTACCAAATTTCTTAGTTTTTACTTCCCGGTTTCAAAGTACTAAGAATTTCGTCATTTTTTGACGAAGTTTTTCTGGGTTTTCTCTGGGATTTTGAGTTTGAGTTTCGCCTGTGACCGTTCTGCATTTCCGGTGGTCTTTTCGTTCAAGCTCGGGCTTTTCTACACCATTTCACTCCTTGGAATCCTCGCTCGTCTTTTTCCGGCAACCTTTTGTTCCTTGCCTTTATCATTCTCCGGCGACTTTACTCTTCCAGGTATTTCTTCATTTCTTCTCCAAGCTTAAAATTTCTTTTTGTATTTTCATCATGTCGGGCCAGTCTGATAGCCAGAATACCCCTAGTAATGCATTTATGACCGAAAGTGAACCTTCTTCCCCCCGGGCAGATAGCGAGCCTTCTTCCCCCTTGGCCAGTAATGAACCCTCATCCGGTTCTAGCCCTGTGGGGAGAACTAGATTATTGTCGGACATCCCCTTAACAGCTGAGAGAGAAAAAGAAATGAGATCTAAGTTTCTTAACGACCCCACCACTCATGAGGAGCATAACTTGACTAGGAGATATCTGGTCGCCCGGGAAAGCGGTGATAGACAGACGCTTAGGGAACTTAGGCACCAGATCCTTGCTAGACGGTCCCTTAGGAGTCCGCCAGCTGATGCCGTTGCCGGCCTTGATGTTGCCCCTTTAAGAGAGCATGCTTGGTTGGATAGCATGGCGGACGCAGGGGTTGAAGTAACGGCTGATTTTTATGACCGTTTACACAAAACTATGGCCGCTAATCCGCCTATCATTGATTTAGGTGACGACAATGATTTTATTGCGACCGTTATGGCCAACCAAGAGCCCGTTTACCACCGTCGGTTTGCTCCTAACACCCCCGTTGCTCGTGCCTCCGGAGACGCGACGGATATTACAACCGCGAACCTTGGCACCAGTATGCCCCTGTCAAAGCGTGTGGTTGGAGAAAATTCTCGCACAATCGAGGGGGGAGTTAATGTTACTTTTAATGTGCCGAAAGGAGATGTTGGAGAGGACGTTGAGGGTCCCGGCACGAATGCTTTATGGTTGCCCGAAGATGAGTGTGCCGGGCCGTTAACGGTTGAAATTGATTTACCCTGGCGGCAGGATGCTCTTGACCTTGGTTATCCTAAAGTCGCTGATCAGTTATTTCAGTTCCCAGTAGGTTATAGGCTGGTGATTCCTTCCGAAGGTTCCATTGTAACGGAATGCCCTCCCGGTCATGTGGCCGTTTACACTCATCATTTTGAGTTTGGGCTACATTTTCCTTTGGATTCCTTTTTAGTGAAGATTTTAAACTCTTTCAACGTCTGTTTAGCCAAACTGACTCCTTTAGCGGTCCGCAATTTGGTTGCATACATCTGGACGATCCGCTTTTTGGACTTCCCTGAAACTCTGAATTTATTCCGTCATCTCCATTGGTTAAAAAGAAATGGTTCTGCCCGTCAAGAGGGGTGGTGGTCGTTAATGACGGCCGATAAGAAGATGACGGTTCAACCCAAAGCTACTGGATTGAAGGGTTAGCAGGACGCCTTCTTTTGGCTTCAGGTGCCTGAGAACTATCCAGTGCGCCGTCACTTCACTGAGCCGCATCTACACATGGAGCACTTGCCTTTGGTTCCGCTAACCGATGATAAGAGGACAGCCTATGACTTCTTTGATACTGAAGATTTCATGATTACTTATGAGGACGGGAGGGAAGTTAAGGTTAAGGAACCCAAAATTTGGCTCCCTCATTCTAGGTATATCTTGGGGAATCAACAACTGTCCGCCATGTTGCTTTGTCATACTCATGCTAATGGTAAGTACTGCTATCGGACTGGTCTGTCATGGTCCCCAGAACGTCTGCCGTATTCGCGACGCTCATACCGGTCGTACTCCTGGCCGTGGCGGTATTACTATCGCTGCTTCTGGCGGCCCGCCTTCCTCTGCTGCCCCACTCAGGACTTCTACTTCACGACCTGTTGTTAGGGGTAGCGGGACAAGGAGGCGACAATGTGAAGCAACAATGGAGGATACTTCTGCTAATAAGCGGACTACTACAGCGGATCCTCCGGCCTCTGTTCCTGCTCGGGATGTCGTCCATATTGAGGGCGTGGACGCGAACGCTCTTTCTGAGGACCAAGATCGTGGCGAGGTCGCGACCACTGGCCCTGGTCATCACAGCGGGGCGACTTGGCTATCTGGATCTTACTCCAGTATTCGTGAGAAGATCCGTGAACTTATGATAATGTCTAGCTTATCCAACTTGTCTCCTAGCATCTTTTCTCGGTACCATGAGTGGATCGAGAAGAAGGAAGTGCCGCTGAGTGATGCTGTGGCGGCATCCTTTGCGCGCCGGCCTGTCGTATCTGGCAAGATTTATCAACCTGACTGGGACGTTAGAGAAGATGAGTCGCTGTATGCCGACATTCTTGAAAACGGTGGCATCCTAGCCTACCGTATCTTGAAAGGCATGCATCTGCCACTGGATAGGCCGGCATGCTCTTTAGTGACGCCTGCTACGAGGTTGGCTCATGACCAGCTTGTGGTACGTTTTCTCACTTGTAATATTTTGTGCCCTCTTTTTCTCTTTTTTTTTTTTTTGACATTATCCTTTCTTCTTCGCAGGCCAACAATGCTGCTCTTGAGCTGATTGAGCAGTACGTTGAGTACCAGAAGCTGGCGGACAGCTACAAGCAATCACTTGAGACTTGCCAAGGCCTGCTGAGGGAGACAGACGATAAGTTGGCGGCCAAGACAGCAGAATTGCAGCCCCTGGAAGTTGAGCTGTTAACCCTAAGGCCAAGGGCTGCTTTGCTGGAAGAGACTGAGGAAAATGTTAATACATTGACCAAAGCTTTGGAGGCCGCTAATACTGAAAAGGAGGTTGCCGTATTGGACGCCAAGGCAGAAGCTAGAGCCATGGCTATTGCTGAGTTTCAGCAATCTGATGAGTACGTGACGGCCCTCCACAAGAGGTATGATGGCGGGTGGGCGGTCGCTATGAGATGTGTGTGCATGACCATTCTGGGATTTGACTGGAATGTGATTGAAGATGCTCTTGCTGCTGGCCAACACCTCACGCCTTTCGAGGGGGATCCAAAGTTTGCTGACGAGGATGCCATAGCTGATGCGGATCCTCGTGACCTGGCGGAGCAGATAAACCAGGGTGCCCCCCCTTCTTGAAGTTTTTGGCGGCCTTCTCTCAGCTCTTCATGTTCTTCTAATAGTTTATAGCTTGTAATATTTTGAATATTTTGACAAACACTTTATTCGGCCCATGTTGGCATTTGTAAACGTTAACGTCTTAATTTTATAAGTATAATTCCAACAAAAAGCCTTTTATTTGGCCGCCTTCTTTTTGTCTGTAGTTGGCCGCCAAGCCAGTAGCTTTTATTTTATGGGAAAGTACTTTATATCTTGCGGTTCTGTCGCTTAAATTATCATCTGATTGTTGTATGTCCGCCAATCTTTTTATTTGTCAGCGATAATTATCATTTGGTCTTTTATATGGCCGTTAATGCACATGGGCCTGCCATATGGCTTACGTTCTAGTGCTAGGTCGGCTATATAGCCGTTAACGTATTTTAAGCCGTTAACGTATGTTTGCCAAACTGACTCCTTTAGCGGTCCGCAATTTGGTTGCATACATCTGGACGATCCGCTTTTTGGACTTCCCTGAAACTCTGAATTTATTCCGTCATCTCCATTGGTTAAAAAGAAATGGTTCTGCCCGTCAAGAGGGGTGGTGGTCGTTAATGACGGCCGATAAGAAGATGACGGCTCAACCCAAAGCTACTGGATTGAAGGGTTGGCAGGACGCCTTCTTTTGGCTTCAGGTGCCTGGGAACTATCCAGTGCGCCGTTACTTCACTGAGCCGCATCTACACATGGAGCACTTGCCTTTGGTTCCGCTAACCGATGATAAGAGGACAGCCTATGACTTCTTTGATACTGAAGATTTCATGATTACTTATGAGGACGGGAGGGAAGTTAAGGTCAAGGAACCCAAAAATTGGCTCCCTCATTCTAGGTATATCTTGGGGAATCAACAACTATCCGCGATGTTGCTTTGTCATACTCATGCTAATGGTAAGTACTGCTATCGGACTGGTCTGTCTGATGTCAGAAAAAAATAATTTTTTTTTTTAACTTTACTTTGTCCTGTGCAGGCTTTGAACAATTAGACCTACAGACCATTTGCGTCTCCGAAGACTTAGAGCCGTTCATCAACATGCAGCCTGCTCCTGCTGAGGGTCCTGAGACCGTGCATGGCGTTGTAAACGGCCGTAGAGGGGGGAAACCGCCATGGTCCCCAGAACGTCTGCCGTATTCGCGGCGCTCATACCGGTCGTACTCCTGGCCGTGGCGGTATTACTATCGCTGCTTCTGGCGGCCCGCCTTCCTCTGCTGCCCCACTCAGGACTTCTACTTCACGACCTGTTGTTAGGGGTAGCGGGACAAGGAGGCGACAACGTGAAGCAACAATGAAGGATACTTCTGCTAATAAGCAGCCTACTACAGCGGATCCTCCGGCCTCTGTCCCTACTCGGGATGTCGTCCATATTGAGGGCGTGGACGCGAACGCTCTTTCTGAGGGCCAAGATCGTGGCGAGGTCGCGACCACTGGCCCTGGTCATCACAGCGGGGCGACTTGGCTATCTGGATCTTACTCCAGTATTCGTGAGAAGATCCGTGAACTTATGATAATGTCTAGCTTATCCAACTTGTCTCCTAGCATCTTCTCTCGGTACCATGAGTGGATCGAGAAGAAGGAAGTGCCGCTGAGTGATGATGTGGCGGCATCCTTTGCGCGCCGGCCTGTCGTATCTGGCAAGATTTATCAACCTGACTGGGACGTCAGAGAAGATGAGTCGCTGTATGCCGACATTCCTGAAAACGGTGGCATCCTAGCCTACCGTATCTTGAAAGGCATGCATCTGCCACTGGATAGGCCGGCATGCTCTTTAGTGACGCCTGCTACGAGGTTGGCTCATGACCAGCTTGTGGTACGTTTTCTCACTTGTAATATTTTGTGCCCTCTTTTTCTCTTTTTTTTTTTTTTTTTTTTGACATTATCCTTTCTTCTTCGCAGGCCAACAATGCTGCTCTTGAGCTGATTGAGCAGTACGTTGAGTACCAGAAGCTGGCGGACAGCTACAAGCAATCACTTGAGACTTGCCAAGGCCTGCTGAGGGAGACAGACAATAAGTTGGCGGCCAAGACAGCAGAATTGCAGCCCCTAGAAGTTGAGCTGTTAACCCTAAGGCCAAGGGCTGCTTTGCTGGAAGAGACTGAGGAAAATGTTAATACATTGACCAAAGCTTTGGAGGCCGCTAACACTGAAAAGGAGGTTGCCGTATTGGACGCCAAGGCAGAAGCTAGAGCCATGGCTATTGCTGAGTTTCAGCAATCCGATGAGTACGTGACGGCCCTCCACAAGAGGTATGATGGCGGGTGGGCGGTCGCTATGAGATGTGTGTGCAAGACCATTCCAGGATTTGACTGGAATGTGATTGAAGATGCTCTTGCTGCTGGCCAACACCTCACGCCTTTCGAGGGGGATCCAAAGTTTGTTGACGAGGATGCCATAGCTGATGCAGATCCTTGTGACCTGGCGGAGCAGATAAACCAGGGTGCCCCCCCCTTCTTGAAGTTTTTGGCGGCCTTCTCTCAGCTCTTCATGTTCTTCTAATAGTTTATAGCTTATAATATTTTGAATATTTTGACAAACACTTTATTCGGCCCATGTTGGCATTTGTAAACGTTAACGTCTTAATTTTATAAGTACAATTCCAACTAAAAGCCTTTTATTTGGCCGCCTTCTTTTTGTCTGTAGTTGGCCGCCAAGCCAGTAGCTTTTATTTTATGGGAAAGTACTTTATATCTTGCGGTTCTGTCGCTTTAATTATCATCTGATTGTTGTATGTCCGCCAATCTTTTTATTTGTCAGCGATAATTATCATTTGGTCTTTTATATGGCCGTTAATGCACATGGGCCTGCCATATGGCTTACGTTCTAGTGCTAGGTCGGCTATATAGCCGTTAACGTATTTTAAGCCTGTCATATGGCTTTAGTATTGTGCTAGGTCTGTCATATGACCGTTAACGCACTTTGAGCCTGTCATATGGCTTTAGTAATTTGCTAGGTCTGTCATATGACCGTTAACGCACCTTGGGCCTGTCATATGGCTTTAGTAATGTGCTCGGTCTGTCATATGACCGTTAACGCACTTTGAGCCTGTCATATGGCTTTAGTAATGTGCTAGGTCTGTCATATGACCGTTAACGCACTTTGAGCCTGTCATATGTGTTTTGTTTTCAATTTATTGACCTGTCATATAGTCGGTTAACATACATGAGAATAATAAGACAATCAATGAATTTGCTGGCGTAAGCTTGTATTATTTATGCAAAAAGGGTGGCTCTCGGCCTATTACACTTAGGGAATCAAACATAGTATTTCTTTAGGACGCTAGCATTCCAGCAATTTCTAAGCTCCTTGTCATCCATGCTTTTTAGAATGAAAGAGTCGGGAGCAATCTTCTTAGCTATGACATAAGGACCTTCCCAGTTAGCAGTTAGCTTCCCTTCAGTATGAGCCTTGCCAGTAGTTGTTGTTCTGCGAAGAACCAGATCGCCAACATCTAACGGCCTTTCCATGACCTTCTTATTGTAAGCCCTGCTGATTCTATCTTTGTAAGCGGCTGCTCTTAATTCCGCCATTAGCCTTGTTTCTGGCAAGAAGTCTAGGCTTTCCCTGAGTGCTTGGTCATTCTTCTAGAGGTTCTGGTGTTTTATCCGATAAGAGGGTAACCCCACCTCTACCGGTAACACCGCCTCTGTACCGAAGGCCAACTTGAATGGGCTCTCCCCTGTCGCTTCTTTCTCTGTTGTTCTATTTGACCATAGCACTGCCGGCACCATATCAGCGGATCCTCCTTTGAATTCATCTAGCTTTTTCTTCAAGGCATTTAAGATTTGTTTGTTCACGGCCTCTGCTTGTCCGTTGCTCTGGGGATGGCAAACGGCTGAGTATGCAAACTTCACGCGAAACTCAGTTAGAAAAGCTTGTATGGGTCGACAATCAAATTGAACGCCATGGTCGAAGACGATAGCAGTGGGAATCCCAAATCTTCTCATAATGTTCTGCCAGATGAATTTCTTAACCTGATTTGCCTTGATTTTTGCTGTCGGTTCTGCCTCTATCCACTTTGTAAAGTAGTCAATGCCCACTATTAGGAATCTCCTCCCTCCAGTTGCTATGGTGAATGGTCCCAAGATGTCCATTCCCCACTGGGCGAACGGAATTGGGCACAGGATAGGCTGCAAATCATTTGCCGGCCTATTGATGACGGGGGCATATCTCTGGCACTTGTCGCACCTCTTAACATAAACCTGGGCATCCGTCAGCATACTCGGCCAATAGAATCCAGCTCTTAGTGTATTTCTTCCAGAATCTTCGCGGATTCCCATGCCGTTGCACACTTAAGCAGAGGTAGACTTAATGATTTCTTGTATAGCTCATTCTGATATATGACGTACCAGTTGGCTTGTCGCTTCAGTTTCTTAGCAGACGAAGGATCATTGGGAAGCGTCCCAGTCAGCTTATACGCCACCAGCTCACTAAACCACTCCCCTTGCTGGTTTATGTTGTTAACAGTCACAATTTGTTCTGTGATGCTCTTTTCCTTCAAGATGTCCATCGTGACGGTTCTTTCGATGCTAAATGAATCAGAACTTGCTAATTTGGACAATGTGTCCGCTCTCGTGTTCTCGGCTCTAGGGATTGCTTGAATCTCAAAGTGATTCAATTGCGCTATTAACTCCTTGGCCTTCTCAACATACTTCAGCATATTGGCCTCTCTGACTTCAAATTCTCCTCTTATCTGACCGCTAACTAATTGTGAGTCTGTTTTCAAGAGTACATCCTTAGCGCCCGCCGCCAAACACATTCTCAGGCCGGCAATTGCCACTTCATATTCTGCTTCGTTGTTTGACGCCGGGAATGCGAATTTGATGGCGTACTGGTATGAATTTTCCTCCGGGCTAATTATCACTATACCTGCTTCGGATCCGCTAACAGCGGATGATCCATCAACTTCCAGTAGCCATACTTCTTTTTCCTCCCCTTCTTCCTCATATGAGGCTTCCATAATAAAGTCTGCCAGGGCCTGCGCTTTGATAGCGGTCCTGGGCTTATACTATATATCGTATTCTGATAGCTCAACGGCCCATTTCAGCAAGCGTCCAGAACTATCCATTTTTTGCAACGCTTTTTCTAGCGGCTGATTGGTTAGAACTTGAATGGCATAACAGTCGAAGTATGGCCTGAGTTTCTGGCAGCAATTATCACGGCCAAAGCCATTTTCTCAACCAGCTGATAACGGCTCTCTAGCCCGTTAAGGATGTGGCTGACGAAGTATATTGGCCGCTGTCTCTTCTCCTTTTCCACAAATAACACGGCCACGATTGTTTTCGACGAAGCCGAGATATATAACTGCAATAAGTCCCCTGTCTCTGGCCTTGTAATGGTGGGTAGGCTTTTCAAGTGCTCCTTCACCGCCAAGAATGCTTTTCTTTGCTCCTCTCCCCACTCGAACTTCTTATTTCCCCTTAGCAGTGCAAAGAAGGGCAAGGCTTTGTCTGCCGATTTTGAGATGAATCGAGTGAGGGCCGCCATTCTTCCTGTCAGCCTCTGAATATCCTTGACGCTCTTTGGTTCAGGTAGGTCGACAATGGCTTGAACTTTGTCTGGATTCCCGTCAATCCCCCTTTTGCTTACCAAAAAGTCCCAAAAACTTCCCTGCTCTTACCCCAAAGACACATTTCTTTGGCTTGAGCTTCATCTTATTCTTTCTCAACGTTCTGAAAGTTTCTTCCAAGTCGGCCAGGTGTTCTCGATCAGTTTTACTTTTGACGATGGAGTCGTCCACATATGCCTCAATGTTTCTCCCCCTCTGATCCGCAAATACCTTGTCGACCAACCTTTGATAGGTTGCTCCTGCATTACGGAGCCCAAACGGCATTGCTTTATAATTGTATACGCCACAGTCCGTGATGAATGCTGCCTTCTTTCTGTCGGCCTCCAGCAAACTAATCTGGTGATAGCCTGAGAACGCATCCATAAAGCTGAGCAGTGCGTGACCGCTAGTAGAGTCTACTAGCTGGTCAATTCTTGGTAACGGATAGCAGTCCTTTGGGCAGGCTCTATTAAGGTCCATGAAGTCGACACACATCCTCCACTGACCGTTAGCTTTTTTCACCATGACCACATTTGCCAACCATTCTGGGTAATCACATGGGTCAATGAAATCAGCCGCCAGCAGCTTATCAACTTCTTCTTTTATGGGCTTGTTCTTTTCAGTGGGAAAGCTTCTCTTCTTTTGCTTGATAGGGCGGACAGTGTTGTCAACGTTTAAACGATGTACCATCACGGCTGGGTCTATTCCCGGCATCTCATCTGCTGAGAACGCGAATACATCCGCATTTTCATTTAGGAGAGCCACCAGGTTGACTCTGACCTTTGGGTCTATGTCCGTTCCGACAGCAACTGTCCTTACCGGATCTTCTGTTAACATCTCCTCCTTTGTGTCTCCCTCCGGTTTGGGTCTTGGCGTATCATCAGGCCTAGACTCCAGTTCCTCCATTGAAATTTCCATCATCTCTTCATCTCCTTTCTCGGATTCTGCTTTGCCTGCATGAGCTTTCTTCTGCGCTCGCTTTTGTTTTCGAGTTGGCGGATTCAATTCTTCTACCGGCATTCTCCTTGCCGGCTGCTTTAGTGCTGTTAGGTAGCATGATGTCGCCATCTCTTGATTTCTCCTCAACTTCGCTGTCGTCCCAAGATTAGAAACGTACAGCATGGTAAGATGGTACGTTGACACAACTCCTTGGACGTCATAAATGAAAGGGCGTCCGATGATTGCGTTATAAGCTCCTGCCACGTCAACCACCAAAAATTCCGTCATCACATCTCTGGAAATTCTCATCTTCTCCTACTCTGACCGGTAAGGTTATCAAGCCTTCCGGAATTACTGACGCCCCTGTGAAACCAATAACTGGGTAACGGACGGGCTTCAAATTCTCTCGGCCAATCATCAGCTTCTCAAAGGTTGAAAGATATAATATATTTGCCGAACTTCCTCCATCTACCAGAATTCTGTGGGCCAGACAGTTTGATACTTTCGATGTGACCACTAGAGGGTCGTCATGGGGGTAAACAACATGTTTCGCGTCTTCTACAGTAAAAGACATAGCGGGCATTACTGGCGGTCTTCTCCATTACATACTTTCGTTGAAGTTGAATTGATGCCAGAACTCTTTCAAGCTTCCCTTTGCTCCGTTCACACTGCCTGCATGAATCGGGCCGCCACTGATAACATGGATTTCACTGATCCGCGACTGAACATTCCGGTTGGCTGATTTTATCAAGTCTCCATCCTTAGTATGAGCTTTATACTGACTGAAATAGCCCCTTCTTACCAAATCCTCCAAGTTATCCTTCAGATGCCGACAATCTTCCGTCAAGTGCCCGTGATCGCCATGAAAATCACACCACTTGCTCTTGTCACGGTTTTTATGGAGCATTTGTTTTGGACGCTGCCATTTATCACTATCTTTATTCATCAAGTATATCTGACTCTTGGAGGTGGTGAGCTGAGTGTACGCGTCAAACTTTTCTTTGCGATCTCCCTTCTCTCGGTCATACCTCTCGCGTTCATTTTTTTCGCGGCCTCTTCCTCTTTTGACCACATTAGATTCTTGCCTTCTCTCGTCTCGGCCGCGATCACTTTCACGACCTTTGCCTTTCTTTTCCATTATCTAGTATTTATCAAATGGAAAAAGAAGAAGAGGGAAAGCCGGCAATTTTGTTGCTCTCAACTTCATGGGATATCTCATAAGCAGGTAAGTTATTGGAGGTTTTGTTTTAATTTGTTGCTAGTATAAATATACACTTCATCCGTTTCTAAATAATAATGGATGTCCTATACGTTATTCAATGGTCTTTTTTTTCCTTAATATCTTTAATTATGTATAAGTAAAAATTATAAAAAGTTGATATTATGAAAGCATGCATTAAGATGAATCAAATAAGACCACGTTTGAGTATAATTTTTTATTATATATTTGTGAGAAAATATGAGATAATAATACATGATTGGTAGATAAATAGTGGTTCATATACAAATGTTGCATGTACTTCTATTTAGAAACAGAGAAAGTGTGTATATATATAGGTAATAAGTTCATAGGACATAGGAGAACATATTTTATGTTCAGAACCATTCTCTTTTCGTTCATTTTATGTTTTTTGGCTTAGTTAAAGAATGTTTTTGCTCATTTTAAGCACTTCTTTTTTGCTCTTTTTGAGAAGCTTTTGATCATTTTATTTGTTTTTCTCCGTTTAAGCTTTTTTGCTCATTTTCAGAAGCTTTTACTCGTTTTGAAATAGATTCTCGTGATAAGAGGATTCTTATAGGGTTCTCATGGCAACTTCAGCCATGCTATAATAATGTTATTATGATCTTTCTAAGTTGTCTAAGGACAGATGTGATAATTTTATAAAATCAAATTATCCCAACACAAAAATTCTAGGTACAAAACTTCTCTAATAAGACACAAATTTAAGAGAGGTGATGGAGCCTGAAGGTAGAGATCATCAAGAGCAAGTCATAGAAACAAGCAAAATAATCTCCGTGGAAGAGATGATCGAGGGAAGCATTGGACGCTTGAATTCGACTCAAATACTGCAAAGTATCCTAACATCTATGTCACAATTCTTCGATGGCTTGCAAACTTTCATGAGTATATTTGCTGATGCGCAACCATCATGGCACTGCACTAATAGTAACACCTCCTGCATCTCCAACAAGTCCGACCTTTGTAGCCTCCCTCGGACAGAATGGGCATGGGATTCTAGCATCAACACACACACTTCCATCATATCAGAGTGGGAACTCGAGTGTGCGAGCTCGATTATCACCGGCTTACCAGCAACTTCCTACTTTGTGGGTTGCCTATTAGGTGGCTTATTGCTAGCCTCATTGGGTGATTCGTCACTAGGACGAAAGAACCTCGTGTGCATCTCATCCTTGGTTATGTCCATTGCGTTTCACGTTTGCTCCCAACATTTGGGTGTACTCCATTTTTCGCTTCATATGTGGGGTTGATCGTGCTCCTCTGGCTATATATGACTGTTGCGGTTCTGATAACAGAGAGGGTTGCAAAACGGTGGCGATCACAGGTAGTATTTAGTAATGCTTCCATTTATTACCTCTTCACTCGGAATATTAGCCTTGACTGGGATTGCTTATTTAGCTAGAGAAAATTCATGACGAACCCTGTATTTATGTACTTCTATTCCTACAGTTATATTCGCCGTATCGGCTTATTTATGTATGTATGAATCGCCTAGATGGCTGATGTTGCAAGGGCGTGAACAAGATGCCATGGATGTTTTGGCGAGTCTAGCTCAATCTACATCCAGTAAAATTAGCCTAAGCTTGCCTCTTATAATTAGGTACACACAACAAAAGGTATCTAATAGTACTATTAATACTAGTCCCTTTGCATCTTTGAAGGTTCTGATGAATAAAACATGGGCTGCCAAACGATTAATGGCTACGATGTTATTAGGTTTTGGCATCGGTCTCATGTACTTTGGAATGTTCTTAGGTGTTGGAGACTTAGGGTCCGATATCTACTTCACCTCGATTTTACATGCTTTATTAGCCCTCGTCTCTTATTTGATTGCTTTCCTGTTTTGGATTCCGAAGTGCAATCGAAGAGTTTCATTGCTTGGATTTGTACAGTTAGTGGTGCAATGAGCATAATGTTAGCTTTCTTAGGCAAGGGTGGCAAAATTGGAGGTATACTTCTTGGAGTGGAGTTTGTATCTATGTTTTGTGGTTGCATGGCTTATAATATAGCCATCATCTTTCCCACCTGTGTTAGAAGTTCAGCCTCATCGTTGGTGAGGCAACCCATGATCTTGGGCTCGGTTTTGGATCCGATACTCGTCTTGCTAGGCAGGGGAAAGTTGCTATACTCTTATGGGGTATTCGGATTGGCAATGCTTCTATGTGGATTTGTTGTTCCTTGTTTGCCAGAGACACGAGGTAAGGTGCTCTGTGATACCATGGAAGAACAAGAGGTTAGGGACAATGAGAAAATGCTTAATCTTTAAGTCTTGTTGTAATAGTATTTCTAATTAAGCGTGAAGTTATATTAGATGTATGTTTCTTATTAATTGTTATTGTCCTCAACTTGTTTTTTTTACTTGTTGGTGCATGGGCTGTATATATACCCTATGAATTAATTTCCTCAGGCCTCAGCTGATATACAAAATCTTATTGTTCATCATGTACCATTCTTACTTTTGTACATCACTGTCTTCTTTCCTTATCAAACCGGCAAAAAATCTATCATACACCCGGATGTATCATGTATATGGTACACCCAACACTATTTTTTTTACTCATTGCTAATTTGAAATCATCCAAATGCGCAAAATGTACTAAAAAAAGAGAATTCCAAATGAACAAATGAGCAAAAATTAGTCTAGGATGCATAGTGCACATGGTGCACCAGGGTGTATGATGAATAAACTCTTACACCAGCTTCCGGTTCGAAATTATTTTTGGTAAATTGCAAAGATTTGTTATTTATAAAAAAGATTAATGGAAAAGGAGTAAAGAAGCAAAGATATTAGCTAGTAAGGAAAGTAAAATAAATATAAATGGTATCTTAAATTTGGTTTTGGGAAATTGAACATATGAATTCTGGCAAAATATTAAATTTGAAAGATATGAAATAGATAATAGCATTGACTGAAAGAGAATAACAACATCACACAATTAACATATCTAGAGTGGTTATATAGACAATTATTGGAGAATATTATTATATTAGTATTTAGTATGACTAGTGAAGGAAATTTATCTTTTTTATTTTTTTTAATAAGGTGGGAAAAAGAAGTAATTAGGAGACCCTCCGCACGAGAGGAACCCCTATTTTATCGTTCATTAGGATGTGAGGTAAAACAAAACTATTACAATCTGCAATTAAGAAATGAGAGTTAACTAAGTAGTCAACATTGGCGATCCAATCCCCTGCCTTGTTGGCTTTTTGATAGATATGCTTGATATTTCAGGAAATGAATTGTTAAAGAAAAGCTTGGGGACACACTTTAGATAGAGTTCTTTAATATCTAAATTCTAATAATATTCTATGTGCATTTTAAGAAAATTAGGATCTACTAGTCTATTTTACGAGAAATTGTTCATGAACCACAAGTAACAACACTAATTCATTTGGGTCCCTTGACATACCGCTTAACAAATAGACGAGTGACAAAACATTTTTGGCACTGGCCCTACGTGGTTTGGCATGTTCTTATGTGTGAAAAACGTAGTTTTAGTTTCTACCTGGCTTCAGGTTTTCAACCTTTAATGCATAGTTGTTTTCAACCTGGCACTAGCCTATTCGACGAATGGGGCCCATTGCTAAATTTGTGCGTGATTAGTGATTTAGGGGTGCAGTGAACATACTTTCGCATTCATATCACACATCAATAACTAATCTGGTATTGATGTATACGGTGGAGCTCTTTCCCACTTGTGTGAATCTCGATCTCATAGTCGTCAGTGAGCCCGACAATAATTTGTGGCTCCATTTTTTAAGTTGACCTAGTGTTTACTTCGCTCGAAAGGTAAAGCGATATTCCCTCCGTCCTCAATTAATTGTTGTGTTAAGTTTATTGGAGCAAGTTTTAATGAGTAACTTGGGATTATAGGTTGTTTGGATGGATCAAGTAAGAGTAAGAATAAATAGTTAATGAAGAAAGAGAAAGAATTAGTAGAGGAGTCCACATTACATATGAGTGTAAAGAAAGAGTTTAAGAGAACGATAGTAATGGAGGAATCCACATCACAATATCACATGAGCTTAGTAGTGGGTGCGAGGAGGGTAAAATTTTTTTAATTAAGGTAACAAGATAATTAATTATGGACCAAAACAGAATACAGGACATAATTATGTTATGTATTGTTAAGATTCCAATCTTAATACTTCACAAATCTCCCTCCTGCAATTTTTGGAGCATGATAGACAAAGTCAACCAATAAATTATTTTTAAAAAATTATAGGTAATTATAAGAGGAGTGATTAATTTAACCCGTTTCATTTTCTTCCCATTAATTTATCCAATTTGATTACCTTGTCAATCATACTCCTAAATCATGTGCCAAGGATCTATGTTTCAAGTAAACAAAATGAAGGACGTATATATTATCTAATTATTCGATAATTTTCTCAAAGGTTTTGCAAAAAAAAAGACTCAAAATCACAAGATGTGCAAACATCAAATATGATAATTTTTTTCTAGTGCTTTTACTGTTATATTTTTCATGATAGCTTTAAAGCAAGGGATTTCACAGGCTACTCATTCCAACAAGATGCATCTTTATTTTAGAGAGCTCATTTTCAAAACTACTCCAAACTTAAGCGTGCTTGGTTGGGAGTAGTCTTGGGATGGGTGAAAACATGCTGGGATGTTTCTCAGGGGGGCATGAGTGAGGACAAAATGCTCCAGAAGCACATGTGTTGGTTATTGAGGACAATTGTTGGCCTTGGATGCGCATTGGTGACGATGGACATGGATGGACTCGACTCCGTATGGGTCGGGTGTCACATTTACTTTCTACTTCATCTGTTTCACAATACTTGCTACACATCCCTAAAATGAAAATGTCACAATACTTGCTACACACTATAAATGGACACCTTTTTACTCATAAACTTTCTATAATAACCTTAAAAAGTTGGTTCTCCACCACTTTTTCCTTTGAAATACTCAATACTTTTCCTACAAATGATTTTTTTATTCAAAAAGTGATGGGCCCTCCACTTTTTCTCTCTATCTTTCTTAAAAACTTGGCAAAATTTCAAAAAAGTACCTTTTATAACTAACTTTTTCCAAAAAAAAACTATCTTTTATAAATTTTCTTTCAAAAAATTACCTTATATAACAAATTCATTTCAATATACTACCATTTTATGTTTATATTTAATAATAATCGATAAATGACAATCTCCATAGGCGTTGCTACCGGTGGGGTAGCGAGAAAAGAGGGAAGAAACGAGAGGGGAAGAAAGAAAAGCAATTTATGGTGACTCAATTATTAGTGATTAAACCCCATTAATTGTAAAATGGTAGTATATTGAAAGGAAATTAGTTATATAAGGTTGTTTTTTTAAAGAAAATTTTTAAAAGTTAGTTTTTTTGAAAAAAGTTGATTATAAAAGGTGGTCTTATGAAATTTTTCCTAAAAACTTTTCACTTTCTCTATGTAAGGAGTAGGAGACAAACGAAGTATTTGTTGGTGACATCTATAATGTAAGAGTCAATATATGAATAAAAAATTGGCCTGAACTTATTCTTTGATTCTTTGAATTTTTATTTATGCCTTTTTCCTTTTCAAATGGAAATTTAGGAAAAAGTACTTTTGAAATATACGTACAAAAGAACATATATAATTGTTTAGCTCCTTCATGCCTAATCTAAATAGTTACTTCTTCCATTTTTTTTAGTTTTATCATTTTAACTTTGACACTATTCACAAATTCTATTTTGACCATTTTGTATTATTTATATATAACAAAAAACATAGTCATGTGGGATCTTGTTGGATTCATCTCGAAAGCTTTAACTTTAATTTTTATAATTTTTTACTTGTACCTAATTAGTAAATTTAAGATATAATTGCTCAAACTTGTATGTGTTACCTGGCGGGCCGCGCTTGTCGTGAACGCCGCCCGGCCAAAGATAAAATTTCTCCTACTCTCTTTTACACTAAACTAGTATAAGGGAAGTAAGGGTCGTATCCACAGGGAAACAGGGACGAGTTTTATATTCAGCGTGATTCAAAACCTAGATTAAGCTAAGGGCCGAGAAACCTAATAATAATAACAAAGGGGGGTTTCAAGTAGATTATAACTAAACTACAACTAATTAGCATATAAACAAAATGAGAAATCAATTATAGGAAGATCTTGAATCCGATTAACATGCACTTCAATTCATTATCGATCATTGAACCTCGACTCTATTCATTTCCATTATTATCTATTGTTGAGAATTAATCTCGCATTCTCCTTATTCTTAGTTGAATAGCACGATCAGCGTGACTATAAAACCCTAACTAAAGGATAACCTAGTCCGATCTGCGTCTAAGTTCAATCCAATAGCAGCAATAAACACAGAGAACCAACAGACCTGCTAACGTCATACAAGCGATAAACGTTTAACAGTTGATTCAATTTCCCCAAGAAATAACCAAGACGATCTGCATCTAAGTTACTTCCTAGTTTGCTACCAATTGATAAAAGAATAAAACAATCCGATTCTATTCTTAAATCTAGCATTAGATTTATTACACAATCAAACTAGTAATATTCCTAGCATAATCATGCAAAAATCATAGAAAGCAAGCATAGAAATTAAACCATAATCAAAGGAATTAAATAGAGAGGAAAGATCTCACAATAATGCTTGAAGCTCCATATTAATCTCGTTCAAGAACGGTTCAAGCTACAATCGGCATAGCATAAGCCAATCCCATAATTGAAATCTACAAAAACTAAATTAGAAAATAAAAACTAAAAAGAGAAGACAACAAGAGAAGAGTGGAGTTTTGGAAACTCCCTCTCCTTGTGGCTGCTGCCCCCTAGGTCTAAAAACAAAGTTTAGTATTTATACTAAGGCTCAAAAGTCAGCCGACATTTAGACCGACCTAGGGGTCGCGAGGTGCGATACAGGTCGCACCGTGCGATAAGCTACTGCCTTCGCAACGAGCTGAAGAGCTGGGCCAAAACCACGCAGGTCGCACCGTGCGAGATTCCTCGCGAGGTGCGAGCAGGCTCGTCGCGAGGTGCGAGGAAGCTCGCGAGTCGCGAGCGCTGGGCGCCGGGGCGCTGAGCCGTCTGGGCGATGCTGGGCCGGGCGACTGGTCGAGGCCGCTGAGCGCCGGGCGAGCGCCCAGGGGCAACTTAGGCGATGATGCTTGCGATGCTTGTGGCTTGGCTTGGCGATGATGCTTGGGCTTGCGGTGGAGTTTGGGCTTGCGGTGGAGTTTGATGCTTGGGCTTTGCTCGGCTCAAATGCACTTCACCTTGGAAGCTCGGAATGCATAACATTAACACAACTGATATCGCAAAACTCCGAACTTCCGCTAAGGATGATTTTATATGCAAACCTTAACAATTACGAACAAATCCCTTAGCAATGTGCACCTAAAATACCACAAGAACATCGTATAACTTGAGCGCATCAAATACCCCCACACTTGAACTTTACTCGACCTCGAGTAAACTCACAATGAGGATCACCAAACGA
This sequence comes from Beta lomatogona, assembly GCA_947646795.1. Taxonomy (NCBI): domain Eukaryota; kingdom Viridiplantae; phylum Streptophyta; class Magnoliopsida; order Caryophyllales; family Amaranthaceae; genus Beta; species Beta lomatogona. The sequence goes on along the minus strand of CANSNZ010000157.1, from coordinate 154,826 downwards.
ATCATCACCCAAACTAACGACACCAACCTACACTCCCCATCAACTACATCATCATCATCACATCTTAACAACATCCGCTCAAAAAACCTAAACGTAAGGGACGATGATTCCCCCACACTTAGATTCGAGCTCACCCGAAAAATAAAAAGACGCGACAACAATAATCACCAAAGAACACCAACACGAATCAAAATGTCAGCTCACGACACACTAAACTATCGCCTCTCCCAAACCTCCAAAAGATGATCTAAAACTACTACTACTACAACTAATCTAAACAAGCAAGCCATGGAACAAAGACAAAAAGAAATATACTCCATGCTTACTCCCAAAAACAAACAATCAACCCAAAAGAATGTGAAAGCCAACTTTAAATAGATCTTCACAAAACAAAGGATGAATTCACTAACCCAACCCGAAAACGCTTTCAACCTTATGATACCATCTCCGGCAAATGAGTTTTCAAAGTGTATAATTCTCTCTTAATCTCTCATTTTGCCTAGGAGCCCTTTCGGGTTTTCATCCTAGCTTCTCACATTTTTTTTTATCTCACCATCTTACCCGCTCAATATAAGCCACTTTTTTGCATAAGTTGCCCTTTCGGGTTTTCAATCTATCCGGGCCCCCATTTTTGCCTGAGTCGCCCACCCTTGTGGGTTTTCAACTCAGCGGGTTTCATTTCATCATCATTTTTTTTTATTTATTTTTTATTTTTTTTTTTCATTTCATTTTTTTTAATATACACAACATAGATACATGAGAATGAGAATACCCTCCCCCCTACTTAAACTACACATTGTCCTCAATGTGTCGACAATTAGAAGAAAAAGTAAACTGAAAATGGGGGGAGAAAATCGAAAATCGGGTAAATCGAAGATAGAATGCTCAAAACTCATGACCAAACAATCCGTCAAACTCAAATTTCTTAACAACACCAACTCAAATCTCATAAATCAACTCACAACCCTCTCCCTCGAATCACTCAAACAAATGACAAGCTCAAAAGTTTTGAATTTGTGAGATTTGCACCTAGCTTAAGAGATCGAAAAGATACATTAACAATCTCAATCCTCTAGTGTACCAACTCCTAGCTATTGAAGTCCTCCCAACGGATTTTCTTTTGTGGATTTTGGTTCCAAGTGGATGAAGATTGGTTGTGGATCTTTTTAGTGGGTGGGTGGTGGGGGAAAGAAAATTTGTTGTGGTGGTGGAAATTTGATGAAAATTAAAGGAAAAGAAAGAAAATAAAGGGGTCTCGGGTTGCCTCCCGAGAAGCGCTGTTGTTTAAAGTCGTGAGCTCGACTTAATACCTTAAGCTTAATCATTAGGTTGTGCTCCATGTGTGACAATGGTGGTTCCATGTCAATCTCCACTTCAAGTACCTGCAAAATTGATTGAGAAGAACTCTTGCAATGCATCGTTAATACCTAGCTTACTACAACATGGTTGAGCATATAACATCAGATTATATCCCAAACCTAGCATTAAGGCAACAACAAACATCAACTAGTAGTACTCCTAGCTAATCCAAGTCATGACCATTAATATAAATGTTTAAAGCTAGACAATAACCAAGATATAAAGTATGAGTCAATCAACCATTCCCAAGAGAGTTTAAGCAACAAGTTCCATGCTTCTTGTCCAAAATACAAAAGTGAAATACATAGAGCTCAATGGAAGATGAAAACTAGAAACTAAAACAAAAAGGGAATTCTTTATATGAGTGGCCAACCAAAAACAAAGAGCACAAGCAATACCATCCAAAAATCACTCTAAATAAAAACAAGTAACACCGTTTCCCCGGCAACGGCGCCAAAATTTGGCGGGCCGCGCTTGTCGTGAACGCCGCCCGGCCAAAGATAAAATTTCTCCTACTCTCTTTTACACTAAACTAGTATAAGGGAAGTAAGGGTCGTATCCACAGGGAAACAGGGACGAGTTTTATATTCAGCGTGATTCAAAACCTAGATTAAGCTAAGGGCCGAGAAACCTAATAATAATAACAAAGGGGGGTTTCAAGTAGATTATAACTAAACTACAACTAATTAGCATATAAACAAAATGAGAAATCAATTATAGGAAGATCTTGAATCCGATTAACATGCACTTCAATTCATTATCGATCATTGAACCTCGACTCTATTCATTTCCATTATTATCTATTGTTGAGAATTAATCTCGCATTCTCCTTATTCTTAGTTGAATAGCACGATCAGCGTGACTATAAAACCCTAACTAAAGGATAACCTAGTCCGATCTGCGTCTAAGTTCAATCCAATAGCAGCAATAAACACAGAGAACCAACAGACCTGCTAACGTCATACAAGCGATAAACGTTTAACAGTTGATTCAATTTCCCCAAGAAATAACCAAGACGATCTGCATCTAAGTTACTTCCTAGTTTGCTACCAATTGATAAAAGAATAAAACAATCCGATTCTATTCTTAAATCTAGCATTAGATTTATTACACAATCAAACTAGTAATATTCCTAGCATAATCATGCAAAAATCATAGAAAGCAAGCATAGAAATTAAACCATAATCAAAGGAATTAAATAGAGAGGAAAGATCTCACAATAATGCTTGAAGCTCCATATTAATCTCGTTCAAGAACGGTTCAAGCTACAATCGGCATAGCATAAGCCAATCCCATAATTGAAATCTACAAAAACTAAATTAGAAAATAAAAACTAAAAAGAGAAGACAACAAGAGAAGAGTTGAGTTTTGGAAACTCCCTCTCCTTGTGGCTGCTGCCCCCTAGGTCTAAAAACAAAGTTTAGTATTTATACTAAGGCTCAAAAGTCAGCCGACATTTAGACCGACCTAGGGGTCGCGAGGTGCGATACAGGTCGCACCGTGCGATAAGCTACTGCCTTCGCAACGAGCCGAAGAGCCGGGCCAAAACCACGCAGGTCGCACCGTGCGAGATTCCTCGCGAGGTGCGAGCGGGCTCGTCGCGAGGTGCGAGGAAGCTCGCGAGTCGCGAGCGCCGGGCGCCGGGGCGGTGAGCCTTGGGCGATCTTGGGCGGGCGGCAGCTTGTCGCGGCCGGCCGAGGCGGCCGGGCGAGCGCCTGGCCGGGCGGCTGGGCGATGATGCTTGCGATGCTTGTGCGGGCTTGGCGATGATGCTTGGGCTTGCGGTGGAGTTTGGGCTTGCGGTGGAGTTTGATGCTTGGGCTTTGCTCGGCTCAAATGCACTTCACCTTGGAAGCTCGGAATGCATAACATTAACACAACTGATATCGCAAAACTCCGAACTTCCGCTAAGGATGATTTTATATGCAAACCTTAACAATTACGAACAAATCCCTTAGCAATGTGCACCTAAAATACCACAAGAACATCGTATAACTTGAGCGCATCATTACCAAACGTGCAAAGAGGTAATGGTAGAAGCAAAAAAATCCGAGGAAATATTATTATGAAAATAAGACACTGTAAATGGCCGCGGAATTAGGGGTTGTTAATAAGTCAAGCTTGCTCGTAAATTTTTCGAGCTTAGCTCGGTTAAAGTTCGACTCGACGGGGGCTTGAGTCGAGCTTGAGTTCGGCTTGATATTTTAAAGAGTCACGTCTGAGCTAGCTTTGGCTCGACTCGACTCGACTCGAAAGCTTGTGAGCAAGCTAGAAAATTTTCGTTAAATAAGAAATTTAAGTTAAATATGAAGTTAATAAGTCAAGCTTGCTCGTGAATTTTTCGAGCTTAGCTCGGTTAAAATCCGACTCGAGGGGGGGCTTGAGTCGAGCTTGAGTTTGGCTCAATATTTTAAAGAGTCACGTCTGAGCTAGCTTTGGCTCGGCTCGACTCTACTTGAAAGCTTGTGAACAAATAAGAAAATTTTCTTTAAATAAGAAATTTAAGTTAAATTTAAGTTAATAAGAAATTTAAGCTGGAAAATTTTCTTTAAATAAGTTAACACCGATTTGAAGTGTAAACTATAGCTTTTTTGTTTGTCCATAAAATGTTACTACCTTCATAATACTTATTGTTTGATCTTGTCCCACATAGTGTTGATCAAGGTCGATACAACCTGCCCTAAAACATACCTAGACTTGGGGGAATCTTTGGGCCCTAATCGATTTTAATTTTTTTGGGACGACTTGTGGGTGACTCAAAAGTGAATTTCAGTTTAGAATTTTGCCTGACCCGTTTTAACCTGAAAAGCAGGTTATATATTTGGCCCAACATAGCAGATTTTGGCACAAATATCGTCCTGAATTTTATCCCAGCCCAGCCCTACCCGACATGATGGGCTGAATTTTTTGGGTGTGGTTCGTCCCTCCATTTGATCACCTCTAGTCCCATATTCGTTGGGAGTCAAAAGTTTAAAAATTCTTTTACCAAATTATAGATCTTTGTGTTTGAATTGTCATCGCTGTTTCGCCAATTATTAATAACATTATGAGAACGCACCATTTATGCCAAGTTTTCCATTCTACGAGTAACCTATTAATGATGATGATCCAAGTGAATAAGACTAGCATTGATCGGCTTCCGAGTTAGATAGAGATTGTTCGTCAACTCGTACTGGTGGAGCAAAATGATGTAGAGCTTGTGCAAGCATAGCCATATATCATCAAGTTAGAGGTGTAATATTTATTAATCATGAAGAAAAATATACGTAGTAATAGACATGTCGTACTTCCCCTTGAAGAGGTCTACATTGATGATGACAAGGGTGATATCGAAAAGAGTAACTGGAAGAGGAAATATTGTAATTCGTTGATTTATTTTCATAATTTTTTAAATAGATTTTTCATTGAAAAATCACGCTTTCTGTAGGCCAGCAATTATATTGTACAGGTAGGGTATCACTAAAATAAAACAAAACCGAGTGGTAGCTGTTAATTATACAAGCCCAATGTACGGTTAGTAGGTCCCGGAGACACGTTGTGGGTTTCGGGAGTGTTAGAGGAAAAATTGTAGACGAATAGAAAAGCTTCTATTTGCCTGCGGGGTAAAACCCGCGCCCGCAGGGTCGAAAACCGCGCTCGCGGTATGGAACCTGCGCCCGCGGAATTTGGCGATTTCCATTCTCTTTTCGTCTTGTTTTTTTCCTTCTAATTCTTCTTATGTTAGGATTCTTTATAGATTATTATTTCCTAATAGATTGATAATTGTATTAGGAAGATAGATAATTATTAGTTTCCTAAGTTTAGTTAGATTAGATCTTGTTAGATGCTAATTCTACTAGATATAGGATTTCATCCTCTATATAAAGGGGGATTGGACCCATTATTATTTTGTATATATGGTCATCAAATACGGGGAAAGATTGCAAAGACTCTTAGGTTTCTAGTTAGAGTTCTTGAGAGAGATTGTAATTCACGAGATTTGTGATTTTGGGGTTTTGCTAATATTCGTTGAAGGATTAGTGAAACAGTTTGTGGTTTTTCCTCTACTTGTTAAGGGAGATATTTCCACGTTCAATTTGCGTTTGTCATTGCTTTAAATTTCGCTCCTTAGATTTTTATATTGTTTACTTGATACTACGCTTCCGCATAAGTCCAAATAGTAGTGCACTTATTGTTGTAAATTACTCCAAAAGTCCCCCATTCCCCTTCCGCCTCCCGTGTGAGTCTAATGTTCGTGGTTTCCAATTGTCAGTTCCTCTCGCGTTCGGTTCCTCTTGCATTCGTCAGTGAGGACAGTAGGTGTAGATCCCCCCCCCGGTTAGAGTTCAGCGACGAGAGTTTGTGCGCCGTGAATAGTAGGTTCCCTTCCCCTATTTTGAGTCTGTAGGTTAAGGAGAGGTTCTCTTCCCTTGTTTTGAGTCTGTAGGTTAAGGAGAGGTTCCCCCTCCCGTGTTCGTGGTTGTCAGTCAAAAGTCGTAGAACTAGTTCCCCCAAGTGGTCCCCTTCCCCGTGTATCCCCTTCCCCCTCCCTCGGTTGTGTACGTCATCCTCGTGCCGCCGTCTTTGAAGCACTCGAAGGCGTTGTGTTATGCATTTAGAACTCAGTTATTTAGTTTGTTTCGTGTTTGCTCTCTGTTTTAGCTGTAGTTCTGGTTTATCCAGATCCAATTTTTCTTGTCATTTTATGTATGGTTGTGCTTGGGTGTTAGTTAGTGGTGTTCGGTGGGCTTTGGAAGGTTCTTGATTTCTTATGACAAGCTAGAAAAGATCTAGGAAGCCTGGTCAATATAACCAATGTTCCTGAAGTTGGCTATGGTTTAGTTTATGCAGCTTTTGGGATTCGAATGTTGGGTATGATGAGAAGACGTTCTCAATTTAGTTCTGTTGTATGTCGATCTTCTAGTTTAGGGATTACAATGTTGGATCTTTGGATTCGTAAGTTGAGTGAATTCCATCAATATAATTCACCCCCAGTTCTTGTGATGACTTCAGACGTCATCACAGTTTAAAAATGCATCTTGTGGGAGGCCCTCCAATTAAATTTGAGGTAAGTTTCGACCGCCACGCATTTTGAGTTTCAGTCCCTCCCAGCAGGGTCAGAAGTCACCAAAGGACGTGACTTCTTTATTAGTCAAATCAGTAGAATCTCAGGAGGATGTTTCTCTTCAAGTACCTTAGGATTTATCATCTAGATGACATTGGAGTCGACTAGATGACATGCGACAATCTATATCTGAAGATTGTCTGGGTTTCATATCACAACATCTTCCCTCTCATATTAGGTCTTATCCACCAAGACATATAACCCAACCCCACCCACCATTGCTCAAGACAAGTTTCAGTTGGACTGTACAAGTAATAGTTTTGTTTTTTCTTCATAGCGGTTGTAAGAGCCAATGAAACTCACTTTAGGTTTTGCTTGCTCTTTGTTTTATTAGGTTGTACTCCCATTTTAAATTAATGCAAATTTTTTCGATATCGAAAAAAAAAATTACTCCAAAAAAAATTAGATTGTCATTCACGTCATGATTGTTTTTTTTTTTAACAAAAGAAATTGGAAGATGATTTATGATTGTGTTATATATAATTAAGGTTGTACAGGTGTCTAGCCCATCTCAAGAGCGACATATATAGATTTTTGTATACATACTCGTGACTCGTGAGTAACATGTTGTTCTAATGTATAGATTTTTCATCAGGTATCACTGAGGTTTTACAAAATTCAAGAGGTATTCCTACGGTTTCAAAAAATCATCCAATATTCCTTAAGGTTGCATATAATATACTATAAACCCTCAATAACTTACTGATAAATCATATTTACATATAGTTTTTAGGTGCATTTAGGTTGCATTTTAGAGCATTTAGATTCATATTTAGATTCATTATTGCATTATATTCTTAAGTTATGTTATTCTACTCCTATTCGGTATATTTTCATGTTTTTGATGAATTTCAGGCATTGAGGACGTATTTGGAGTATGATTAGCTAAACTTGAGGATTATGAGCACTCAGAAAGAAACTACAATGCATAAGGATCGTATGGATATGTCATAGTACGAGTTTGAGCGAAAATGAAGTGGAAAATCATTAGAAGAAATGTGAAAAAGGAGTCATGCCTACTCTTGTGAGAATAACTTTTGATGTGCTTCTTAGAATCAAGTAATTCGAGCATATTTGGAAACTAGACTTGAAGAGCTTTCCAATGATAGGTTGCACGCCCCGATGAGACTTCTAGTCAAGAAGTTATGCCCTTCTGAAGTTGTGACTGTTTTTGCTGGAATCTATTTTTGTACGCGCGGATCACTAATTCCGCCTATTTAATGATATTTCGACCTTCCTTATGTTTGTAACTTACTTTCCTAGTCTTATTAGGTTATTGAATATTTTTTAGATTAGAAATATCTCTCTCCACCTCCCCTCTCTATCACGTTATTTTCTTAGTTTTAGTTTTTAGGTTTAATCTTCTTCTATTTCTCTCTAGTTTTTAGTTTAAACCCTAGTTTTTCATGTTCTTCATTAATTCATTAGTTTTATTATTTCATTCTCTTCTTTTCATTGATTTCTTTTAATTATGTTTTCCTTTCTCTTTCTAGATGTAGTTTTTATTCTTTATTTCATGATTGAGTAGTTTTTATTTCTAGGGTTTGGGAATCCAGATTTATATGCTATGAATCTTGATTGATGTTTATTGATGGTTTGATTAGTCGTTGATATTTCTAATTGATTAGTGTTTTTATTGTTAATCTTGCAATCTGATCAATTGTCTGATTAAATATTGCTAATAATGAGTCATAGATCGAGAGATAGTACTTTTTAGAGGCTTACCTACAATTAGCAAATCTGATTATGTTGAGCGACCGTACTAGCATATGTTGATTTGAGAGCGTTAGGCCCGACCGTAGGATTAACATGTGCTCTAGATATCTGATTAATTGAACCATTGATGATATTTTGATAGATTATAGTTATAAACATGGTGTAATCCCCCCATAATTTTAAAGGATTTTATAAATATATTTTATCATTTATATATTTATATTTTAGTTCAAATGATTTTTATTATTTAAGTAGGTTGACTATTTTGAAAGTCAAATGAAATTATTTTAAGGGTTTAAGAAAGTTGAAAATATTTTAATTAGGCATGCTTTGAAAAAGGTTTGAAATATGAATTAGATTTAGAAAAGAAGTCTAATGGACTTGAGGAACCCAAATTCTAAGTAGATTAGGAAAGATGAGTTATATTGATGCTAGGAGTCCTCATTCATCAATCCTAGTTGTCATCGAATTCTATTTAAACTCAATCTCCTTTTTCCTAAGCCCAAAAGGAAACCCTAACTATGAATACCTTAAGCCCAATTATTTTACCCTACACAAATTATTTTCTTCACTCTTCTCTCTCAAAATCTCACGGCATTCTCTCTCTCCTCATCCACATGATTTTTCTTTTCTTCTTCCTCTCAAGCTTTCCTTTCTTCTTCTTCAAGTAACACTTTCTTCTTCGCTAAGAAACGTCACCGCCGTCGCCGTTGACCACCGTTGACCGCCGCTGCTGCCACCAAGTCCATTCCTTGGCCGGCGCATCATCACTTCCTCTTGTGTTGGTTTAATTCTTTTCTTTTCCTCAAGTTTTCCATTAAAGACTATGTTTTTATGCTTTATTTTAATGTTAATCATGATTATCAATGTTAATTTACTGTTTTAATGAATAATCTTGATTCATATATATATATTATATTATAAAAATAAAAATTCAGATTTGTTTATTATTGTTAGATTGAAGTTTTAATAATTAAAGCATGGATTTTTAGGGTGTTAATTATTAGAAAACCATAGTAGCATATTATATACTATGAGATTGATTTAATTTATGATTTTAAGCATGTTTAAGTGGGTTTAAAGAAGGTTTTATGATTTTATAAGTTGTTGGAATTTCAGAAAGTAATTTATTTAGGGAGTTTTAAGAATTTTAATTACTAGTATGGTAGTACTATGCTAGGAATTAAAAGTAAATGGAGTTTTGGTAGAAAAATCAACTTTTGAATATGTTTAAAGGGGATTTTAAATATTTTAAAGTTGCTGTCTTTTTTATTTAAGAGTATTGATTTTAGTTATATTTGATTTCTAGGCGGAGAGTATTCCGTAGGAGATTTTTAAAGGGGCTAAAGTGGCCAGTCGACTAGTTTACACAAGGTACGTACATACCTATGTGATGATTGAGATAGTATCATGATTTTATGAAGGAGAATTATGTAGTATCATGTATAGGAACTATGTTGAGTTCATGTATGATATTTATTATGTTGGATTTTGCATGTTTTATGCCTGTGTGCAAACATGTTGATTATAGTATTTGATTATGAGTAGAATATCATGTTTGTATGGAATATTGATGCAAGCATGTTAATTGGATTGTGAACTTTATTTATTAATTCACATGGGGGAATTAATATATTTATTAGTATTGGATCATGTTTGATCATTGTTCCCTTTTTTTATTTCACTACTTTATGAGGACTGTGGGCCTTATTTGGTAAGTTGACAAGTTATGCCTTTGAAAGGTAAGATTGATTGTTGGCTAGGTTCAACAAAGTAAGAAAGGTTGGAATTAAAGAAAGTAATCTCGGATTGTAAGTTGTGTGATCACTTATTTAATCCTAAGATAAAAGAGGTTCAGTTGTGAATGTTGAATTATATTCTGTGTTGCTTGTATGTGTGTCATAACAAGTAATAAATTGTAAATCACGTAAAGTGTAACTTGGATAGTAATAAGCTTTAGACTGGTGCACGTCTGAAGTTGGACAATCAGGAGTTGGGGTACATGGTGAGCGTGCCATGGCTTTTTCTGGGAATTGGATTGATCACCGTTCCTCTTTTTATTTAAAGGTTCCTCGATATCGCAGGTCATTATGGAATACGGAGTCGCGCCCGTATTTCGTCTTCCTAGGTGAAGGCTGGTTTTTAGTTAGACAACTCGGTCCAATAACTATTCCATTTAATATAATAAAAGTTGATTAAAGTTTAGTTCAGTAGAAGTCATCTACAGAATGTTATATTGTTGTATTATCATTTATCTCTGTTTATTATTTCTTAGTATCATGATTAGGATTGTTTATGTATTGATATGTAGTACTCAGCTTTGCTGATTACGTGCTTTGTTTGTGTGTGTTGATCATGGCTTTGCCTTATTGATCCTGTGATGACCCAATTTTGGTGAGCAGATTCTCTAGAGCATTGACATTTACAGCTTCGCAGATGTAGCATCATTGGGGATCTGGGAATGGAGAGCTTGTGTAAATTTATATTATGTTTTCTGCATCAGTAGGAGATTATTTTTATAAGTTGGTTTGATAGACTTTTAATGAGTGGTATTTATGAAGTACTTGTTTAAGTATGTATTTATAAAGTTTAGTTTGTTGTTTTCCGCTGCAAAATTCTGAATAAGCCGATACGTTATCACACGGGCGATAATACTTGGGTAATTCTCTAAGTTTTATATTATAAAGGCATTTCTGAAAAGAGAGAATTATCGGGGTGTTACAAAGTGGTATCTGGGAGCTTTAGGTTATTTTCAAAACTTTTAGGCGCCTAATTAACTTACTAGTTATTTGAATAAACTCTTAGAATTGCTCCTACTTATTCGTTATAGGAATATATATATATATATTTAAAAAAAAAGAGGTCCGAAATTTTTTTTTCTAGGGGCCGAATTATATTTTTTTTTAGAGCTGAATTTCGAATTTTTTTTTTTTATATAGCCGAATTTTTTTTAAGAGTCAAAATTGTTTTCCTTCCGACTTTTATATGTTCGAATTTTTTTTTTATGAGGAAATATTTTGTTTTTAGACACTTAATTTTTATTATCTTATAAAAGTGTCTGCATTATTTTCATGGCTTTGAAGTTTTACTTGTAATATTGTGAGAATGGGTAGCATAGGAAGGGCATATAGGATAGCAATATTATATGTCTGCATTGAATAGTTAGTTCAGTATGTTAATATTTTTCTTCCCTGCTAACTATTCATTATTATTTTTCTTCCCTGCAACTGTATATATATTTCTTCCCTGCTGATTGTTATATTTTGTGCCTATGATGTTGATGGTATATTTTATTGTTATTGTTGGGAATTACGTACAGGGAGAGTACTAAAAATGTTATTGAATATATTTATTTGTTGTAGATCATTAATCATGTCTGCCAGATTAGGAAGCTATTATAACCCCATTGTTCTGAGTGACGATGAAAGTGATGAGGACATTGCACCTATTGATAATGAATATACCGGTTTCAAATGGGTTATGCGTAAAATATTAAGGTCAGGAGCAAACAGTGATGATGAGCTTATTGTGGAGTACGACCGTGCTAGGGGTCAAACCAGAAGGGACATTTACTATGCATCATTCAGGGTTGAAACTGATTCAGAGTCAGAGGATGAAGAGCCTCAACCTTCGAGGAGATCAAAACGACAAAGGAGATATGTCGAGTATTATGATGAGGACATAGATGAGTCTGAAGATGAGATCTTCGTACCTGGGCTATACATAGAAACTGAGGACAAAAATGATAATGTGATACCTTAGGTTACTATTTTTTTTTTTATTATTCTTCTTAGCAATAGAGGAAATAATGTTATATTCAGTTGGTTAGTCGACCAACAGTGATAGCATAGTTTTATTTTTTTTACAATCATGGTTCCTTTTAGGAAGGTATAATATTATAGCAACATTTATTTCATTTAAATACTCGTTATGGAAGAATAAAAGTTATTACTTAATTATATGAGTGAGTAAAAATTTATTCTGGGCACGTAATGGGAATAATTTTTTTATTTTCATTAGCCAATTATATTCTTGCTTGCTTGTTTCTATTTGCATGTTGATGTGAATATATTTTACATGGATGATTATGTGATCATTAGAGAACATTTCATGTTGAAATTGGAACTAGTTGAGAAATTGTCTGTTGATGCGATCTTTAATGATCAAATCAAATGTTGCCTTCTTAGATGGAAATGTGAGTTATGCTGGAACCTAAAGTAGAGTTATATTACTTACAGGTCCCGAAGTAGAATGGCTAACAACAACGATCTAGCTGCTGCTATCCGCCTCTTGGCAGAGAAATTGACTCAGGAGAGAGTTGAGCGTCCTGAGAGTGCCGGGGATATGTTCGAAAGGCTAGCTAAGGTTAAGCCACCATACTATAAGGGGCAAGCTGACCCTACCTTCCTAGAAAACTGGATTAGGGAGTTTGAGAAACTTTTTGAGCTTGTAAACTGCCCTGAAAATTTGAGAGTGGGTCAGGCTGTGTTGTACCTTAAGGATGAGGCTGATTTATGGTGGAGGGAGAATGGAGTTAGACTGAGTGCTATAGAAGGATTCAATTGGGATGCTTTTGTGACTGCCTTGAGGGGGAAGTTTTACCCTGCATTTATGAGGAAGCAGAAGGCCCAGGAATTCATTAACCTGAGGATGGGTAGTAAGACCATTTCTGAGTATTACAGTAAATTCATAGCACTGTCGAGGTTTGCACCTGAGGTTGTAGCTACTGCGGAGTTGAAGGCTCAGAGATTTGAGCAAGGGTTGCCTGATGAGATACAACTGGGATTAGGAGGAGAGACCTTTACATCCCTAGATATCGTGTATGGGAGCGCAGCCCATATTTATGGACTCCAATCGAGGCGGGATAAAAAAAATCCGGTGGTAGGTGAGAAGAGGAAGGACTTTAATGCTGGGGGAAGCCAGGGGAATTTCAAGAAGAGTAGGAATGGTAATGGGAATTTCCAAGGAAACAACAACCAGGATAACCGCAATAGGGGTCGAGCTGAAAGAGTGTATCACTGCAAGAAGTGTAGCAACAATCACCCTGGTAGAGACTGCAAAGGGGACCCAAGTGATTTGTAACTACTGCCAAAGAAGGGCCATAGGGAGTATGAGTACTTTGCTAAGCAAAAGAAGGAGCAAAATGGCAATGGGGGTAGTAACCAAGTGAGGTCTGGATTTAACCAGTCAGGAAATCAGGGTTCGAAGCCTGCAGGGGCACAGAACAATCAAGGAAGCTATAGCAAGCCTGCTAGTGAGAACAACCAGAACAAGGCTCCGAGAAAGCTGTTCGTGATGAGTCGAAATGAAGCTGAACGATCTGCCGATGTAGTGTCTGGTACTTTTTCTATTAACACCGTGCTAGTTAAAGCATTATTTGATTCGGGGGCGACTTATTCTTTTGTCTCGTCGTCTATTATTAAAAGTCTGGGGTTAATAGATTCCGAAGTGATTGATTTGCCTGTTAGTATACCTACTGGTGAGACCATAAGGTGTACCAAGATGTTTAGAAACTTGCCTCTAAAGATAGAAGACTGTGTTTTTCCTTCTGACTTGATAGAGTTTAATTTGGGAGACCTAGATGTAATTCTGGGGATGGACTGGCTAAGTTTATACAAGGCCAAGATAGATTGTGAAGCTCAGAAAGTAACTTTAAGGAATCCTTTGGGTAAGCAGACTTCGTATAGACGTTTTGGGAAATCCAAGAGCTTTGGGGTTATCTCCGCAATGCAAGTGAAGAAGTTGATGAAGAAGGGGTGTGAGTTATATTTTTGTAGTGTGCAAGATGTGGGTAAAGAGGCTGGGGTAAGTATTGAAGATGTTCCGATTGTGAATGAGTTTATGGACATGTTTCCGAGTGAGATCTCGGGTATGCCGCCTGTTAGAGCTGTTGAGTTCACCATAGACTTAGTTCCTGGAACTGCTCCTATATCTAAGGCACCTTATAAAATGGCACCTCCGGAAATGAGTGAGTTGAAGACGCAGTTGCAAGAGTTGTTCGATAAGGGTTATATTAGACCTAGTGCATCAACTTGGGGAGCTCCTGTGTTGTTTGTCAAGAAGAAAGATGGAAGTATGAGGTTGTGTATCGATTATAGGGAATTGAATAACGTAACCATCAAGAATAAGTATCCTTTGCCTAGGATAGATGACCTATTTGATCAATTAAATGGAGCGAGCGTGTTCTCGAAAATTGATTTGCGTTCGGGGTATCACCAGTTGCAAGTAGCTGATCAGGATATACCTAAGACTGCATTTAGGACTCGTTACGGTCATTATGAGTTCACTGTAATGCCTTTTGGGTTAACCAATGCACCTACCATATTTTTGGACTTAATGAATAGGATTTTCCATGAGTTCTTAGATAAGCTTGTGGTCGTATACATTGATGATATCCTGATCTATTCGAGGAACGAGAAAGAGCATGATGAGCATTTGAGGATCATATTGGAGACGCTTAGGAAGAATCAATTGTATGCCAAGTTCTCTAAGTGTGAGTTTCGTTTGGAGAAGGTAGCATTTTTGGGTCACTATGTGTCTAAGGAAGGAGTCTCTGTAGATCCTGCTAAGATTCAAGTTGTGAGTGAGTGGCCAACTCCGAAGAATGTGTCTGTTATTCGAAGTTTCTTAGGTCTAGCGGGTTATTATAGAAGATTTGTGAGAGATTTCTCGAAGATAGCAAGACCTATGACCAATTTGATGAAAAAAGAGTCAAAAATTAAGTGGAGTGAAAAGTGTGAAGAAGCCTTTCAGATTTTGAAGGATCGTTTAACCTCCGCACCTGTTTTGACCCTACCTGATGGGAATGATGGATTTGAGGTATATAGTGATGCTTCGAAGAATGGTTTGGGATGTGTGTTGCAACAGAATGGGAAGGTGATTGCGTATGCGTCGCGACAGTTGAAACCTTATGAGGCTAATTACCCTACCCATGATCTAGAGTTAGCTGCCATTATGTTCGCTTTGAAGATTTGGAGACACTACTTGTATGGGGTGACTTGTAAGATATTCACAGATCATAAGAGCTTGAAGTACATCTTTACCCAGAGAGATCTCAACATGAGGCAGAGGAGATGGCTGGAGTTGATAAAGGACTATGACTTAGACATCCAATACCATAAGGGGAAAGCAAATGTAGTCGCTGATGCGCTGAGTAGGAAGTCGAGTCATAGCATGAACGCCCTGATAGTTCCTGAGGAGTTGTGTCGAGATATGCAAAGGCTTAGCCTAGAAATTCTAAATCCCGGGGAGATCGAGGCAAGATTGAGTGCTTTGTCATTGGGATTGTAAATTTTCGACGAGATCAAAGAGGGTCAAGTTGGGGATGAACACCTAGAGAAGATTAAGGAAAAGATGGGCCAAGGTAAGGAAAGTGATTTTCAGATCCATAATGATGGTAGTGTGAGATTTAAAGGAAGGTGGTGTGTACCACAAAAATGTGACGAGCTTAAAAGACGTCTTATGGATGAGGGGCATAATACACCGTACTCTGTGCACCCTGGGGGTGACAAGCTGTATAAGGACCTTAAGCAGATCTATTGGTGGCCAAACATGAAGCGAAAGGTAGCTGAGTATGTGTCTAGGTGCCTAACCTGCCAGAAGGTGAAGATAGATCACAAGCGACCCATGGGGAAGGTCCAACCATTAGAGGTTCTGGGATGGAAGTGGGATTCCATATCGATGGATTTTGTAACTGCTTTGCCTAGAACAAGGAGTGGTAATGATACTATTTGGGTTATCGTGGACCGTCTGACAAAGTCGGCTGTTTTCATACCGATCAAGGAGACATGGAAGAAGAAGCAACTAGCCAAGTCATACGTTAAGCATGTGGTGAGACTGCATGGAGTTCCAAAGGATATCATTTCTGATCGTGACTCTAGCTTCCTTTCGAAATTTTGGAAGAAGGTTCAATTAAATCTGGGGACAACATTGAAGATGAGTACAGCCTTTCACCCCGCGACTGATGGTCAGACTGAGAGGACTAACCAGACGATGGAGGATATGTTGAGAGCGTGTGCTATTGATTTTCAAGGTAGTTGGGAGGACCAATTAGACCTGATTGATTTTCTTATAACAATAGTTACCATGCGAGCATTAAGATGGCACCTTTTGAGGCCTTATATGGACGGAAATGTAGAAGCCCCATTTGTTGGAATGACTTTAGCGAAAATATAGTCTTGGGGACAGAGTTTATTAAGGAAACTGTTAAGAATGTCAGACTGATTCAGGCTAGAATTCAAGCTGCGCAAGATAGACAGAAGAGTTATGCTGACTTGAAAAGACGTGATGATGAGTTTGCTATAGGTGATAAGATGTTCTTGAAAGTATCACCCACTAAAGGAGTCATGCGATTTGGGAAAAAGGGAAAGTTAAGTGCTAAGTATGGAGGCCCATATGAGATTCTGGAGCGAATTGGGAAAGTTGCCTACAGATTGGCATTGCCAATGGAGTTTGAGAAGATGCATGATGTGTTCCATATTTCTCAACTTAAGCGTTATATTCCCGACGAACGTCATGTCTTAGAGCCTGAGCGAATTCAGATCGATAGTAGCCTCACATATGAGAAAAGGCTTGTCAGGATTCTCGACAGAAAAGTGCGTAGTACACGCAATAAGGATGTCCATATCGTGAAAGTACTTTGGTCTAACCACGAATCTGAAGAGGCAACGTGGGAAGCCGAAGATGAGATGAAAAAGAAGTATCCAGATCTGTTCCTTGAGGTGAGTTACGAGGGCGTAACTCGTTTTCTTTAAGGGGGATAGAATGCGATAAATTTCGCGCTTTTTATCTATTTTTATGAGATTTTTTATGCATATGTATGCCTATATTGAGCAATTTGCACATGTTAGTGCTAAAGAAGTAGACTCTCCGCATAAGAAAGCGTGTTCATAAGTAACACAAGTGTTTTAAGTTAGCAAAAGTGTGCACAAGTTGCACAATTCTTTGCAAACTTTTGAAAAGTTGAGTTCAAGTTTTGAAAAATATGTGAGTTTTCGTGTCAAGTTTCGGGACGAAACTTCTTTTAAGGGGGGTAGACTGTAATCCCCCATAATTTTAAAGGATTTTATAAATATATTTTATCATATATATATTTATATTTTAGTTCAAATGATTTTTATTATTTAAGTAGGTTGACTATTTTGAAAGTCAAATGAAATTATGTTAAGGATTTAAGAAAGTTGAAAATATTTTAATTAGGCATGCTTTGAAAAAGGTTTGAAATGTGAATTTGATTTAGAAAAGAAGTCTAATGGACTTGAGGAACCCAAATTCTAAGTAGATTAGGAAAGAGGAGTTATATTGATGCTAGGAGTCCTCATTCATCAATCCTAGTTGTCATCGAATTCTATTTAAACTCAATCTCCTTTTTCCTAAGCCTAAAAGGAAACCCTAACAATAAATACCTTAAGCCCAATTATTCTACCCTACACAAATTATTTTCTTCACTCTTCTCTCTCAAAATCTCACGGCATTCTCTCTCTCCTCTTCCACGTGATTTTTCTTTTCTTCTTCCTCTCAAGCTTTCCTTTCTTCTTCTTCAAGTAACGCTTTCTTGTTCGCTAAGAAACGTCACCGCCGTCGCCGTTGACCACCGTTGACCGCCGTTGCTGCCACCAAGACCATTCCTTGGCCGGCGCATCATCACTTCCTCTTGTGTTGGTTTAATTCTTTTCTTTTCCTCAAGTTTTCCATTAAAGACTATGTTTTTATGCTTTATTTTAATGTTAATCATGATTATCAATGTTAATTTACTGTTTTAATGAATAATCTTGATTCATATATATATATTATATTATAAGAATAAAAATTCAGATTTGTTTATTATTGTTAGATTGAAGTTTTAATAATTAAAGCAAGGATTTTTAGGGTGTTAATTATTAGAAAACCATAGTAGCATATTATATACTATGAGATTGATTTAATTTATGATTTTAAGCATGTTTAAGTGGGTTTAAAGAAGGTTTTATGATTTTATAAGTTGCTGGAATTTCAGAAAGTATTTTATTTAGGGAGTTTTAAGAATTTTAATTACTAGTATGGTAGTACTATGCTAGGAATTAAAAGTAATTGGAGTTTTGGTAGAAAAATCAACTTTTGAATATGTTTAAAGGGGATTTTAAATATTTTAAAGTTGCTGTCTTTTTTATTTAAGAGTATTGATTTTAGTTATATTTGATTTCTAGGCGGAGAGTATTCCGTAGGAGATTTTTAAAGGGGCTAAAGTGGCCAGTCGACTAGTTTTCACAAGGTACGTACATACCTATGTGATGATTGAGATAGTATCATGATTTTATGAAGGAGAATTATGTAGTATCATGTATAGGAACTATGTTGAGTTCATGTATGATATTTATTATGTTGGATTTTGCATGTTTTATGCCTGTGTGCAAACATGTTGATTATAATATTTGATTATGAGTAGAATATCATGTTTGTATGGAATATTGATGCAAGCATGTTAATTGGATTGGGAACTTTATTTATTAATTCACGTGGGGGAATTAATATATTTATTAGTATTGGATCATGTTTGATCATTGTTCCCTTTTTGTATTTCACTACTTTATGAGGGCTATGGGCCTTATTTGGTAAGTTGACAAGTTATGCCTTTGAAAGGTAAGATTGATTGTTGGCTAGGTTCAACAAAGTAAGAAAGGTTGGAATTAAAAAAAGTAATCATGGATTGTAAGTTGTGTGATCACTTATTTAATCCTAAGATAAAAGAGGTTCAATTGTGAATGTTGAATTATATTCTGTGTTGCTTGTATGTGTGTCATAACAAGTAATAAATTGTAAATCACATAAAGTGTAACTTGGATAGTAATAAGCTTTAGACTGGTGCACATCTGATGTTGGACAATCAGGAGTTGGGGTACATGGTGAGCGTGCCATGGCTTTTTCTGGGATTTGGATTGATCACCGTTCCTCTTTTTATTTAAAGGTTCCTCGATATCGCAGGTCATTATAGAATACGGAGTCGCGCCCGTATTTCGTCTTCCTAGGTGAAGGCTGGTTTTTAGTTAGACAACTCGGTCCAATAACTATTCCATTTAATATAATAAAAGTTGATTAAAGTTTAGTTCAGTAGAAGTCATCTGCAGAATGTTATATTGTTGTATTATTATTTATCTCTGTTTATTATTTCTTAGTATCATGATTAGGATTATTTATGTATTGATATGTAGTACTCAGCTTTGCTGATTACGTGCTTTGTTTGTGTGTGTTGATCATGGCTTTGCCTTATTGATCCTGTGATGACCCAATTTTGGTGAGCAGATTCTCTAGTGCATTGACATTTACAGGTTCGCAGATGTAGCATCATTGGGGATCTGGGAATGGAGAGCTTGTGTAAATTTATATTATGTTTTCTGCATCAGTAGGAGATTATTTTTATAAGTTGGTTTGATAGACTTTTAATGAGTGGTATTTATGAAGTACTTGTTTAAGTATGTATTTATGAAGTTTAGTTTGTTGTTTTCCGCTGCAAAATTCTGAATAAGCTGATACGTTATCACACGGGCGATAATACTTGGGTAATTCTCTAAGTTTTATATTATAAAGGCATTTCTGAAAAGAGAGAATTATCGGGGTGTTACACATGGTAAACCATTGCCCTAGATCCTATTTAGTTTGATTTTCGTAGTTTGATTAGTTTAGAACTTGAATTCAATATTCCTGATCTTGTTTTAGTTTCTCTATACCTTATAAGCTAGATTAAAACGACCATCTCTCTGTGGATTCGACCCTACTTACCCTACTACATTGTTAGAAGGTTTTGCAGGAATTATTTTTGACATGATGACAGCCTATCACTTACTGGTATTGATTTTGTTAACTTAAATGACCTGAAATCATTTAAGCCCAACTTATTTAGGAATTAAATTAGGGATCAAAAGGAACATTCATCTAAAGATAAAATTAGATGAGTATTGAATGAAACTTATCTTTGAAATTGAATGGTAAACTGCAAACTCATCAAATAGTCATGGATCAATCGGGAAACATATGAAAATTTGGCCACCGCTTATGCATGTTCATAAACTGGTAATTTTTGTCGGAATCTTGCATCAATTAGTAAAAAATCAATCACAGAAAGATACCTTGAAATTATATGAGTAATAGTGGATAACCTTCAAATATAGAAGGACATGCAAACAAATTTAAACTAAATCTTTGCATGTATATGAATGGCTGAGACTTAATGCATGTATATGAACAACGAAGGTTTGAATCTTGCGTCGATGAGTTTAGAGGAATTGGAAATCAAGAGAGAAAAATATTTTGATAGGGGTTCATTTGCAACGGTTATGAATAAAATCAATTATTTGGAATAATATCAAAGTGGATTTCAGAAATTAATTTTAATGGCATCTTTTACGTAGAACAATAATGAAGAAGATGAAGTTTTGGCTGTTTGTTGTAAAAGCTCAATGGTTTTTGTAGTTTGTGTAACAAAAGTAGTAACTAATTGTAGAGGACATGGCATGGAGTATTGAGCAGGGAGCAGAGATTAGATTACTAACCAGATAAATGTTCTAGAGGGCAAAAAAAAACTCTTCCCCGTTTTTTTTTTTTTTTTTTGCTAAGTAATTGAGAAAATATATTAACACCAAGCTCATTTACAACCTAAAGCCAATCTTGAGGGAAACGAACCAACTAGGTTGGACTCCTTCCCCCAAGACAAGCCAACCAATCAATTTCAACAACCAGCAACTAAGCCTCCTAAAATAGATTTACATAGTATTAAACCAGTTTCTATCATTTCTAGACACCTTCTTAGGCATTACAAGGAAAATCCTCCCTCTAACATTATGTCTTATTCAGCTAACCATATGTTGCACTGTTGGGACTTTTTGATTCCATTTGCTGTCATTTCTTGTATGTCAAATACCATATACTGCACCTGCTATAGCAGCATTCCAAGCAGCACGCTGGAATTTGCTCTTCCTGTTGGTTGCAATCCACCTCAGCAGCCTATTAATATCCTCCACTTGAGTCTCCATATCCATCCATCTTTTGATCTGGTTCAGAATCTGTTTGCTATAGCAGCACTGGAAACAAAATGCTCCTGAGCTTCAGGTAACATTCCACAAAGCAAACAATATGATTGTGCATTGCTATCATACATTGCTATGCGGTCTATAGTATGTAATCTTCCTCTCATAGCCAACCAATCAACTGATGAATTTGTGCTTAGGAACACTGTAACGCCTCGACTCCTAAGCATCATTATTAGGTTAATTAATTACTTATTTAGCAGCGGAAGACCTAATTTAGTCGGAGTGCCACTGCCGTACCTCCCATCCGGAAGATACAAGGCAACATAATTTCATAAAACTAAACATCTTATAATGATTAATCTAGGAATATATAATTAACTTAAACATAACTAAAGTTTCATAAATTTAGTGTAAGTGAACTTATAGTACATAACTATCATAGTTGCATAATCTAAAATTAATCTTTCCTCACTGCTACGCTGTCCTATCTTCATAAGCATACCTAAAACAGAAAAGCAAAACGTCATGAGCTGAGGCTGAGTAACATACTACACTAACATCGTAAATTCATTTCAGTTTATTTTATTTGCAATAAGAGGGGAGTGAAACCATTACGTAAACATAACATTATAGCATCATCATGATTCTATAATATCAATTTATTAACATTAACATCATTGGCAACTAGCATATAGTTTTGTAGGACGCCTCCTACCAATGCGGTACTGTACCTCTTTCGGGTGTACGGCGAACAATGCGGTACTCCTTTCGGAAGTACGACGATCAATGTGGTATCTCTTTTGGGAATACAGCGGACAATGGGGAACATGTACTCCTTTTAGAAGTACAGCGAACAATGCAATTTCCCTTCCGGGAATACGGCGAACAATGCGTTTCATTACAATGTTGCCATAACTTCTTTTCATTTATCATATTTGTGCCTTTTATGTACTTTTCAGAAATCATATAACAAAGTCATTGCAGAAACGTCATTATCAAATCATAATACTTCTCATAACATCAAATCATTTATAAACATCATTTACATAGCAAACTTTTCATATCCCGCACACCATAAATAACATCACATAAACATCGTATAAAGCATCATGAAACATAGTCGGAAGGGGAGTGCGGGTGTTAGCCGTAGACGTTACCTGAACTCGTGCTTAACTACCTTGATATAGCCGGGGGAGGCTTGTTATCTTCTTTAATCTATTCAAGAATAGTTTTATTAATATATTTCATTATTTAGCTTTTAAGCCTAAATATTAGTTAAAGTTTATTATAGTCATAGAGTTCGTCATAAGTTCATAAAAGGATTTAATAGTAGTCATTACTATCTAAGTTGTCTTTAATTTATTAAATTGACTCTTTAATCAACTAATAAGTGCAATAACTCCTTTAGTTATATTTTAGAATTATTGAACAATTACAACTCATAACAACTTATGCTATTTCACTTTATTATAGAAGTATATTATTATGTTCATAAATTATTATAATTATATAAGTCCATAATTAATTATCAATTAACCGTCTACTATTAATTAACTAAGTTTATTGCTATAATAGAACCATTAACATTATTATAATATTATTAAGTCAAATTAAATTAATAGTTCAACTAAGTGACGTTAGATATTAAAAGTTATGTACTTAGTAAGTAAGAGAAGTCATTATTTAAGCATACAACAACTATCATATATAAGTAGCTTTATTCTAAATTAATTCAACATTCACAATTACTAGGCTTATTAGTTTTGGATTAGTTTTAAATTAACTCAAATTATTTAATAATCAGGAATTGTCTAGCCCAATATGGTACTGTTCGAAACCAATAAATGGCTTAGATTTTAAACTAGCTTAATCAGTCCATCAAACCCACAACATACATTCATTATTTAAGTAGTACAACTAATGAAAGAGTTCTTAGGCCCAAAACATAATTTTTACAACTTGGGCTTGGCTACCAAGCAATCATCAGAAAAAGAACAAAATAAAACAAAGGTATATCCGTATATGTGTATACCTCTGCCCTTAATTTGAGCAGCGAAGACCACGAAGAGAGAGAATGGAGGGACGAGCTCCGGCAGACTACCGGTGGAAAGTAGCGAAGGCGGCACGATGGTGGTGCATCCAGGGTGGCGCGATACAGCAACGCGCGAAGCAGAGGCGACAGCTTGAGCAAGAGAAATGTGAGCGTCGAGGGAAGCAGCTGGGTCAAGGTCAGTGGCTGGGGTGCTTGCGGTGGTCGACGGCGGCAGAGGGGCGACATGCTGCAGGCGTCTCACAAGGTGGTAGACAGTGGTAGTGATGTGAGAAGAGGCCTGAAACAGAGGAGAGAGAGCAAAAATAGGGGCGTTTTCCGGCGGATTTAAAGGCTTTCTCCGGTGAGTTTGTGACTGAAAACGTGAATGGTGATTGCGATGGTTGAATGTGATGGTTCGTAGGTGGTGGTGAGGTGGTTGCCGAGAGAAATGAAGGTAAGAAGTTTGTTTTTTTTTTTTTTTGGTTGTGCTTTTCATCCGTAAAACAATGGGGGTTTTATAAATCGAATTTTGGAAACAAAAACTGGTTTAGGAAGCTGAACTTCTATTCGTCGCCCCTAAAGTACTTAAAATCGCCCCAACAACCTTGTGAATGTACCATTATGCCCTTAACTCCTTTTTACCATTTTACTTTACTTGAGCATTGAAATTTATCCTTCATTTGAAATCTGAATTTTACCAATTTACAATTCTCTCTAAAATCACCAACAACCAATCGCAACTCATCACCCAACGCCATCATCGCCAGCAACCCAATGCTATCATCGCCGGCAAGGATGTCTTCTTCAGACGAAGAGGTAAATTTTTTTTTTTTTTTTACTTCTGTAAACATCGCCAACGTTTGGCCAGAACGTTGGATCTTTGGAACCAACGTCCGGCCAGGACGATGATTCCTTGGATCCAACGTTTGTCCGAACGTTGGAGCCATGGAACCATCGTCCTGGCCAGACGTTGGTTCCAAAGATCCAACGTTCTGGCCTAACGTTGGATCCAAGGAATCAACGTCCTGGACAGACGTTGGTTCCAAAGATCCAACGTTCTGGCCAAACGATGGAACCTTCTATATGTTTATCTCCTTCTGTTATTTAACTTTTACAAATCAAATCGTTTTTAAAAAATTAAAATAAGATTAAACTAGTATTTGTGAATATTGTGATATTTTCGTGTAATAAAAGATGATTTGTTTTGTCAGGAGCCTGTTGGTGATCAGATTAATTATAACCCGTATTTCGACAATAGTCCAGAATCTGAAACGCGTGATGCTGCTGCCGAGTGGTGTAGAAACATTGCCGTTGAGCTTGGGTTTTTCTTGACGATCAGTAGTCACAAAAAGAAGTATCAACTTTTGGATTGTGATCGTGGCAAGAAGAAGGAACCTCGTGATTTCAGTTCGGCAATTAGAAGAAAAACAAAGAGAAAAGCACTTGGCTGTGAGTTTCGGTTGTTCCTAGTCCCAAAAAACGACTACGCGTGTTGGGTGGTCGAGACTAGGGCTGAACATGGGTTTCATAATCACCCAATGATGTTATACCCGGAGGGCCATCGACAAATCTCTGGTCTCAGTCCCGCCGCCAAGAAGTTAGTTGGAGAACTAACTTCATCCCATGTGAAACCACGAAACATTATAAAAGCCATTGAAGGTGCATTTCTGTCTTTGAAGCCTAACATGAGGCACATATACAATTGCAGAGATATATTGAGAAGGGAGAGATCAGAAGGCAGAAATGCAGCCCAACAGTTTCTTCAACAGGTTGTTGAAAGCAAGTATCTTTTTTGGATTCAGTCGGACGAGATGGGTAGGGTGACACATACATTCATTGCACACCCGACGTCCGTGAATTTAGTGCGTACATATCCGCACGTGATTCACATTGATGCAACGTACAAGACAAATAAGTACTTGTCTTCTTTGGTGGAGATTGTTGGGGTGACACCAACCAACAAGAATTTTCTTGTTGCATGGGCATTGTTGCAACATGAGGATGCTAAGAGTTATCGCTGGATGTTGGACAGACTAAAGAACCTCATTGGTAGTGTGGCTCCGAATGACATTGTCACTGATCGAGATTTGGCTTTGTGCAAATTTATCTCGGAGATTTTTCCCACATCTACACATCTACTTTGCACCTGGCATATCAATCATGATGTGGAGGCCTGGGTAACAAGGAAGTGTGGTGGGAAAAGAAAGATCGGAATTAGCTTCGGACGAGGAAGTTGGGCTAGGGTAATGAAATCCAAAACCGAGGCTGAATATGAAATAAATGTAGCCAACATGATGGAGGAGTGGGGTACATTTGGGAATACCACATCCATTGATTTTCCTACCTACATCCACGGGACTTGGCTTGTGCACAAAGAGAAGTTTGTGCAATGTTGGACTAACCGAGTAAGACACTTTGGTAACACAACCAACAACAGGGTCGAGAGCTCTCATTCGGCTTTGAAAGCGTGGATTGGTACTCCAACTGAGGCAATCGACACATTGTTTATGCAAGTTGATGCTTTTGTTTTAGGGCAGTTGAAAGAGATAAGAAACTCATTGGAAGCATCGCGGCGTACTCATGGGACTGAATTTGATCCGCCACCATATAGTGCATTGAACGGTATTTGCTCTCAATATTGTTTGGAGCTAATTCAGAAGGAGCTTGGAAGAATAGCAGAGCTTGACTGGGATTGGAGTAGATGCGGATGTGTTGTTGAGACTACGCATGGTATTCCATGTGCTTGCCATACTTTTTTCTCCTTGCAATCAGACCATCTCTTATACACTCAGGAGGTTGATGCATTTTGGTGGAGACTAGCCATTGGTGATGGGACAGATTCGGCTGAGATACTATCGGAGTGCGATCAGGACCGTCGGTTCTTTGATACATTAGTGAACGAGGTACATGATAAGGATCCTACGGTCATGAGATCTATTTCTCGGGTACTCCATTCAGAACTCCACCCCGAACGATATTTCTTTGAGGAGCCTGATGTTAACGTGACGAGTAAGGGTCGTTCTAAGTTGAACAAGGGCATGCGACGGGAAAAAAGTGGGTGGGAGCACGTTATGGGCAAGTCTCCTAAGGGTAAAGGCAAAACTTCTGGGTCGGCTCCTGGTAATAATATATTTGTGTATATACTTTAATTGTTTGTTTCGTATAATTGTATTTGCGTATAATTGTAGACATTTAATTAAATTATAACTACTTTGCACTTTGCAGGGTGGAGATTCGATATGGAAAATTTTACATACTTTCATAAACTTCCACTAGCCATCCAACACCACATAGAAGGCTGGCATGATGTAGTTGCCGATGGTAATTGTGGTTTTCGATGCGTAGCAGATGCTTTTTGTTCCGGCCAAGAAAATTGGGACATTGTATGCCGATCAGTATTGAGTGAGCTGCATCAAAATGGTCGTCAATTTCATTGGGTCTATGGTCAGGACCTCAAAGAGGCAATTAGGCGTGTTCGATGGGAAGGTAAAGGTTGTGGGGATGTACTAATGAACTAATTGTGTTAATTTATGAACTAATTGTGTTGATTTATGAACTAATTGTGTAGTTGTATGAACCAAATCACAATATAACTAATTAAATATGCAATTACTCATAATTAACAAGCATTAAAGTGCTATGATTTAAAAAGCATACATAAACATTGAGTTCAAATTAATAGCTAAAAGTTTTTTAACAGAACTAAAACCCACTACTCGTTCTCTTCATTCGTCTTGTGTAACACTTTGTTCCAATCCTCAATGAGTTGCTCAACATTCGCACGTGCATCATCCCATTCATATTCGTCCCGATGTTGCATGAATGGACGAGTTGCATTTGTCCACCTATTCATCCACTATTGCATAAAAAAATACTGGGTCGTCAATATATTTAATTTTGGTACATTGATACAAATTATGAATCCAATAAAATACATGTACCTGCTCAGTTGCGGTACGATCTGGTATGGGTCGAGCACTACTACCTCCATCATTCAACAAATATGGATGTGAATGTCGCTGATACCAAGACTAGTAGTCAGTGGCGCAAGTCGTCGGTGCAGAACCCTTCTCAAACATCTCAATGTTTACACAATTACCTGTTTGTAAACAAAATAACAATTGTAATATAATAGCAATAATAATAAACAACATATTAAGATTATATTAATATACTAACAATAATAATAAACATAATATTAATATTATATTAATATACTAACAATAATAATAAACATAATATTAATATTATATTAATATAATTACCTGTCGGGAACGAGAAGCACCCCGATTCACAATGGACAGCAGAAGATTTCACAGAATACTTTCCTTTGCTAGGCCTAGATGCAGACTCTGGAGCAATAATAGGAACAGTGCGATGCGCATACGGCCTAACTGCCGCAAACATCGATCAGGCATATATGGCTCGATAACTCCCCGATAACGAATGGTGCCCCTATATAATGTTCTCCGAATAGTGTTCGGATCAAAATGATGACCATAAGGCAACCAATCCAACAGCAATTATTACAAAAAAACGATTTTATTTAATGAAATGCAAGTAAAAAAACAAACGGTTAATAATAGTACATAAATAGTCACTTACATCTTCTGCTGTCAGTGTGTCTAACTGTCTCCTGATAGAACAAAGACGGTCATGAGACCTCGGCTCTGGGTACGCAGTCCAACTCTGCGCTCGTGGAGCTTCCCCACCAATAATATGTTGTGCACGCGGCCTGAAGCATGGAAAATACTCATAAATCCATGCCTGGAGTAAAGTCAAACAACCGCTAATCCCGACTGTGGAGGTACGACTAGCCTCACCCAACTGACGATACAAGTACGCAAGTGTAGCCGACCCCCAGGAGAACGTGTGAACGATATCTGGAGACCTGGCCTCAACAATGTCATAGGGTCTCAACCTCGATCCACTCTTATCTGGGAACAAACAGCATCCTAGAACCAACCATATAATACATGTCAGCTGTTTCTCCAATGAAGCAGGTGTCTCCCCATCTGATAGAATATCAGCAACCCCTTGTGCAGCAATAGCACCATTCTCCCAAAGTGGACTCCCGAGCTCTGCAACTGTCCTACCGATCGAGTCTGCAACCAAACCCCTAAGAGCAACACTCGGAGTGGTGTCATTGACCGTGCACCCCTCAACTGGAATATGCAATATATGCCACACATCATGCATCATGATTGTCATCTCCCCAAACGGTAGGTGAAAAGAACTCGTATCAGGCTGCCACCGCTCGACAAATGCTGAAATCAAGGGCGCATCAATGTGCGTGAACATAGTAAAGGGGATATGGTACAGGGACGTTCTACGAAGACGATCCTGTATCGGTGGAGGCAACGCCCTAGCCCACGTCCTCAAACGTGCACAAATCCTCTCTCGGGTCTGACACTTCAGGAGAATTCTATCCCCCCCTCCCAAATCTCCATAGCTACATGTCCACCAAAATTAGGGATAACAGACCCAACAATAGGTCCTCCTGCAACTGGACCTGTGACCTTCCAGCTAAGGTCATCGGCATCCTTCCCCTTTCGACTCTCAACTGTCGATGAACTCCCCTCGCCGCGTATAAACAGCCCACCCCTACCCTTACGTACATTCCAACGATCACCGGCTGTAGGCTCTACAGCTGGATCTCTCTCAAATTCCCGCATAATTGCATCCTGAACATCATCATCGTAAAGAACATCAGAACCCGCCTCATATGTACCCCGGTCATCCTCCTCCCCCTCATCCATCTCCTGATGCTCCCTTGCATCGTACGATCCACCAACCCCCTCATCGTGTAACTGAAGCTGATGTCGCGAACCAGTCGGCTTCATCCGCGCCCTCCTAACTGAAGCTGAAACACCACGTGAGTGGGGATGTCGCGGACCTGAATCCTCGTTGTGTATGCGAAACCCGGGAAGTGTCTTCCCGGTAAATTGTCGAAACCCAGATGGCTATTCAATACAACAATATTATTTAATAAAATAATTATTAATAAGTCATAAATCAATATATTAACCATACAACAATAATTATTAATAATCAAAACATATTATTTATAATTTTTTACTACCTATAATAATAATTATTTATAATCAAAACATATAACATTCTAAAACCTACAATATTAATTATTTATAATCAAAACTTACTATTTCTAATTTTCTACAACCTACAATAATAATAATTAAATTAAAACATACTAAATAATATTATATGAATTATTTTTATAAAATATTCAAAAAAATATATATCAATTACATTTCACGAATTAATAAAATAATAACATTTTAAATATGAAAATATAACATAAATAACAAAATTAATAATAACAGAAATTTAAAAGAAAAAAAAAAAATCGCTGCTTCCACAAAAGCAACGTTTGGCTATAACGTTGCTTCTATGGAAGCAACTGGCAGGCCAGACGTTCTGGCTATTTTTTTTTAAAAAAAAATTACCTGCGATGCTTCCGCCTCTGCTGCCGCCATCTCCGCCGCTTCCGCCGCCTCCTCTACAGCTTTTTGCCGGCGTCTTGCCTCTATAGCCCTAGCAACTGCATCCTCCGTCTGACTCTTGAGTACAATCTTCTTTCGTGGCCTTGGATTTTCTGACATTTTTTTGGGTTTAGATGGTGGTGATGGTGGTGGTGGTTTTTGTGTGAAGAAGGATGAGAGGGATGGTGAAGAATCTGATGAAGGATGAAGAATGGTGAGATGAGAGAGAAGATGGTAGGTGAAGTAAATTAAGTAAAAGTCAAAAAGGTAAAATAAGGGTATAATGGTCCAAGCATATAATAATGGGGGCGATTTTAAGTAGTTTGGGGGCGATATTTAACAATCCCCTTAGGAAGAAGATGAGTGGGGAAGAATCTCTGCATGGCTGACTTTAGGAAGGTGTGGGATTGAGGTGACAGTTTTGGGTAGAGAAAAAGGCTGTGGAATGTTTGGCATGGCTGCCAAGTGCCATAGAGCGAAAGAAAAGAAGTAGGAGAAGTTACTCTTTTTCCCTTTATTTCTTTGTAACAAAAATTAGAAAATTGTTCCATTCTCCACCATCTTCACGTGGCCTTGTATAAGATTAGTGATTGTGGATATTTTAGTGCTTCATTAATTTAACAGTAAAAACTAACCTTTTCTTTAATTCATGAAATCATAGACATATACTATTGTCACTTAAATTTCAACATTTGCAAATTGGTAAATTTTTATGTCATTATTTTATTTAATCATTTTATTATGTTTTGCTTAATTAGTGAAACTATAAAAATTATATTTTAACTACTCATATAATTAATTATTTATTTAAACAAGTTTATGTTTTTATGATATTACATCCTCACCCCCTTAGAAAAAGTTTCGTCCTCGAAGCTTGAACTTGAGAATAACAGTATAGTAGACTTGTAAAACTACACTTGTTCATATTCATTTCTTGAAAATAATTGTGCAAGCAATTACAAACAGAGGCAATCATAATGAGATTTTTAATTCATTATAATCAAGATGTTTCTAATTCAAGTCAAACCAGCGTCGTTCCATCTTACATTCTTTCAAGGTGGTCCACGTTAAAGATCCCTATTACTATTGCTACCATTCCCATAGTTTGGACCATTTCTCCTATCACTTTGCCTTGGAGGCGGTTGTGGGCAGTTTTTAACCTGATGACCCTTACTTCCACATCTATAACATTCTCCACTACCTACTCGACAGTCTTTGTCAGTGTGATTCCATTTCCACATTTGGAGCATCCTCGAGTCCAGTTGGAATTTTGATTCCCATTACTTCGATCCTTATTCACATTGTTTTGTCCCTTATATGACTGATCGTCTGGTCGGAAGTCTTTCTTCCTTTTTCCATTATCATACACCTCCTTTCTTAGTTTCTTTTTTTTTTCGACGTTGATGGCCCTATCATACAGATCCTGATAAGATTTGCTCATATGAGCTGCGAGTTTTTCTTGGAGATCAAGGTTTAAACCTCCTTCGAAACGATTCATTCTTTGACGACCGGTTGACACTAAGCCAGGAGCGAATCGGGCAAGTTCATTGAACTTCACAATATACTCTAAGACAGACATATTCCATTGCTTTAGATGGATAAACTCGGATTCCATCTGAAGCTGCAGAGATTGAGGATAAAATTGGTTTCTCATGGCATCTTTTAAGTTCTCCCATCCAAAATCAGGCTGACTTTGCATTTCCTTGGCGGTTTTCCATCATAGATCGGCTTGCCCTTTCAGATGAAACACGTTAAAATTAACCTTCCACTTATCAGGGCATCGGGTAGCATCGAACAACTTCTCCATGTTGTTCAATCATTCTTCAAATTCCGTAGGGTCTGGTTTTCCATCATAGGTTGGTGGCTTTTGAGCAGAGAACCTTTTAAACATGTTTGAACATTCTTCCAGTTCTGTCTTGGCCCTTTATCGGTTTCCTTGTAAAAATTCCATCATTAACTTCATTAAGTCCACCTGATTTCCATTTGCGTTTTCAGGCGTATCTTCGAAAACAGGGTCACTTCGCAGAGTATCGACCCTTGCCCTTATTTCTTCAAGTGTGACTTCAGACCCATGATTTACATTGCCTCTATTGGTAGGTCCACTTTCACTAGTTGCCATTCTCTAGCACGTTAAACATTTCACGTTGATGGCATATTATTTTGATAAACAGCATCATAGAAAATATAAAAACATTCCATTCCCGTATCCTAACACTCACACTCATTTCCATTTTGAACAACTTACTTTGCACCATTTATTAACTTATTTTTACCATTTACATGACTTACTATTATTACGTTTTTAGTGTATCATTATAATTAACGACCATTTCTTTATACTTAAAAGTTAACTAATCCACTGATTTTCATTTTACGGATCACTTAAAGTTCTACTTACTTTTTAACGTAAAACCTTTGAGATTTTACTTCAGGCACCGAAACCTTAGCTCGGATACCACTCTGTAACGCCCCGACTCCTAAGCATCATTATTAGCTTAATTAATTATGTGTTTAGCAGCCGAAAACCTAAGTTAGTCGGAGCATCACTATTGTACCTCCCAACCGGAAGATACAAGGCAACATACTTTCATAAAACTAAACATATTATAATGATTAATTTAGGAATATATAATTAACTTAAACATAACTAAAGTTTCATAAATTTAGTGTAAGTGAATTTATAATGCAAAACTGTCATAGTTGCATAGTCTAAAATTAATCTTTCCTCACTGCTGCGCTGTCCCATCTTCATAAGCATACCTAAAACAGAAAAGCAAAACTTCATGAGCCGAGGCTCAGTAACATACTACCCAAACATCGTAAATTCATTTCAGTTCATTTTATTTGCAATCAGAGGGGAAAGAATATTGTAAAACATTTATGAAACATTACGTAAACATAACATTATAGCATCATCATGATTCTGTAATATCAATTTATTAACATTAACGTCATTGGCAACTGGCATATAGTTTTGTAGGACGCCTCCTACCAATGCGGTACTCCTTTCGGGTGTCTGGCGAACAATGCGATACTCCTATCGGAAGTACGGCGAACAATGCGGTATCCCTTTTGGGAATATACGGCGAACAATGCGGTACATGTACTCCTTTCAGAAGTACGACGAACAATGCGGTATCCCTTTTGGGAATACAGCGAGCAATGCGTTTCATTACTATGTTGCCATAACTTCTTTTCATTTATCATATTTGTGCCTTTTATGTACTTTTCAGAAATCATATAACAAAGTCATTGCAGAAACGTCATTATCAAATCATCATACTTCTCATAGCATCAAATCATTTATAAACATCATTTACATAGCAAACTTTTGATATCTCGCACACCATAAAATATCATCACATAAACAACATATAAAGCATCATAAAACATAGTTGGAAGGGGAGTGCGGGTGTTAGCAGTAGACGTTACCTGAATTCCTGCTTAACAACCTTGATATAGCCGGGGAAGGCTTGTATAAGTATTGACTTATATAATTATAATAATCCCACCTTTAGGGTGTGTCTGCTCAAAATGGACCATTACCAGTTGGTAACCTGCAAATGTAGGTTTTCCCTTTTTTTCCTCCTCTACTCCTTCTCCTCCACAACTACCACCACCTAGCCACCCCACCCCTGCAGTCCCCACCCCTACTTCCACCCCCCACCCCCACCTCCACACCCACCCCAACAAGCAAACCCCGGTCCCCCCACCCCCTGCCGCCCCACCACCCCACACCGCTGTAACGCCCCGGAAATACATAACCTTAATCGCCAACGGAAGTACAACTTAAACCTGTGGGTTGTGGCCCACTAATAATATAAATAGCCTAAAATGGCCTATTTAACATACAAATGATCGTCTTTAAGCTATAATTATTACCCTTAAATACAGATTCTAGATAACCAAAATATATATAGAGTTACTTCAACTCAACCTTTCCGGAGCATCCTTGACATAACCGATCCTTCGCCATCTTCATACTACCTGAATGATTTCATAGAACCAGGAAAAGGGGAAACAGAGGAAATAAACTAAAATGAGTTGAAAACTCAGTAACTTCACTCCAGCCCGTAAAAACAGCTTTAGTTCGTAAACATTTTCACATATAAGCATATATCGTAACACTTTAGTAACCATTAACATAGAACGTTATCATTAGCCTTGAATAGTCTGCTGGCAAGGACCATTTACGTGACTTTAGTTCATTGGCAAGTACTGGTTTTGGACATAGCATAACTTTCGTAATTCGTAACATTAACATGTGACCATTTTGGTCCGTATCGTACATCGTAACATAATTCCTCCACCTGTGACTCGCCCATTTACTGGATCAGTTCATGACTCCAAACCAGCAGAACCATCCACTTTCATTATCATCACTTATCAGACATCATATACTCTTAATTCAAAATCATCCATAAATCGTATAATCATAACAGGACATTTCATAACATACATAAGCATCGTCACATCATAGCATATTTCATCATGCCACATACAAATCGTAACACATAATCATATCACATAATTATCATCATGTACTTATAATCACGCATACATATATAAAACATCACATATAACATATACGGGCAATCACATAGGGTGCTGGACATGAAAGGCTACCTCATACGCTTAACCATTCTTTGACTTCGACAAATAAGAACCTTGAGAACTTCATAACTCCATCAACTCTCTTGAACTTCATAACAATCCTCCATAATTAACCTCAATAATAACCATAATAATAATCAATAACCACTCCTATTGATATTTTGATGAAAGAATCAACCATTCGTAGAAGAGATGTAACCATCACTAACCATCTCTAGAACGAAACTAACTAATCTATATTTTCAAACTCTATCATTCCAACTACTATAATCATAATAACAATAATTGTTCTAAATTGAATGTCAACTACTATTGCAAATAATCTCACTAAGTAAACTTATTGAAATCTGATTTAGGCCCAAGTTAGACTAATTAACAAAATAACTTTAGTTATCTCTTATAGAAATCTGACTGAAGCCCATCAAATGGGAGCAACAAACTCAACTAAATTGGTTTACTAAGCAAATCAGTTTTAAGGGGGGAAATGAAAATCAAAAGAGGTGGTATACCGCTGCTCTCTTGGAGCAGGGACGAAACCAACCAGAGCTAAAGCTCCGGTGGCGTAGGCGGCAGTACGGGAGGTCGGCGGCGAGCAGCGGCACCATAACAGCAACAGTAGCGACCAACAACCACAACACCACGAAGATGAGAGAAGATGCGGACAGAGAAGCAAAACGCAGCAGCAGCACCGCACACAACACCACCACGAACTAGGGGTGAGAAGAGGCGAGCAGAGGAGGCGACTGAGCTCCGGCAGCGGCAAGCAACCACCACACCGCAGCAGCAACAGCAGCGCAGCAGCGCAAGAGGAGGAGAACGAACAGAGAGAAGAGGGAGGAAGGAGGAGAGAGAAGATTTGGAGTTTGGGATCTTTGGGTGAGAGAAAATGACGAGAGAGAGGATTTGGGGGGGGGTTTGTTTCCCCAACTTAAACTGACAAACATAAATGGAAGGAAGGAAAACTGACTTTGATTTCCTATTTGGGTCAAATACCGCTCAACTCATTTGGATATTTAAAACCCAAAATCATTTTAAATAATAATATCTTTATAAGACTAAATTAACAAACACATTGCAACATCTCAATTACAAAATCATAATTTTCGGAACATAATTAATATAATAAATATGATTAACGCTAATTAAAATGCTCTTAAAAATCGGGGTATTACACTGCAGCCCGCACCTTGCGGCCCCACCCCCACCCGGTCTCAACCCCCTCGCCGCAAACCCCCCTCCCCCGCAAACCCCCTTACCCCGCAAACCCCCTTACCCCCGTAAAACCCCCTCCCCGCAAATCCCCCCCCGCTCGCGCTTCCCGGCGAACCCCCCGCTCCCGCTTCCACGACAGACCCCCACCCTTCTTCTTCTTCTTCTTCTTCTTCTTCTTCTTCTTCTTCTTCTTCTTCTTCTTCTTCTTCTTCTTCTTCTTCTTCTTCTTCTTCTTCTTCTTCTTCTTCTTCTTCTTCTTCTTCATCTTTCTCCTTTCTTTCTCTTTCTCCCTACTCTGGAAATTCAAAAGGGAGGGGCGACAAGGGGATGGGCGATGGGGGAGACGAGTGGTGGCGGCCAAAGACGAAGATTGGGGTGGGCGGTGGTTGCCTTCCTGTGGGGGTGGGGTGGGGGTTTACTGTGAGTGGGGGTGGGAGAGGGGTGGTGGGAGGGGTTTTTTTTTTAAAAAAAAAAGGGTGGGTGGTAACCTTTTGAACAGGTGACCAGTAAAAAGGCCCGTTTTTGACAAATGTCCCACAAAGGTGGGACTGTTTTGGAGAGATCGGACAAAGGTGGGATTATTCCCATCAAAAAATCCTTTTATTAATATATGTTTCAGCATTTAGCTTTTAAGCCTAAATATTAGTTAAAGTTTATTATAGTCATAGAGTTCATCATAAGGTCATAAAAGGGTTTAACAGTAGTCATTATTATCTAAGTTGTCTTTAATTTATTAAACCGACTCTTTAATCAACTAATAAGTGGAATAACTCCTTTAGTTATACTTTAGAATTATTGAACAATTACAACTCATAACAACTTATGCTATTTCATTTTATTATAGAAGTACGTTATTATGTTCATAAATTATTATAATTATAAAATTATCAATTAACCGTCTACTATTAATTAACTAAGTTTATTGCTATAATAGAAGCATTAACATTATTTTAATATTATTTATTTAAATTAAATTAATAGTTCAACTAAGTGAGGTTAGAAATTAAAAGTTATGTACTTAGTAAGTAAGACGAGTCATTATCTAAGCATACAACAACTATCATATATAAGTAGTTTTATTCTAAATTAATTCAACATTAACCATTACTAGGCTTATTAGTTTTGGGTTAGTTTTCAATTAACTCAAATAATTTAGTAATCAGGAATTATATAGCCCAATATGGTAGTTTTAGGAACCAATAAATGGCATAAATTTTAAACTAGCTTAATCAGTCCATCAAACCCTTAACATACATTCATTATTTAAGTAGTACAACTAATGTAAGAGTTCTTAGGCCCAAAACAGAATTTTTATAACTTGGGCTTGGCTACCAAACAATCATCAAATAAAGAACAACACAAATTCTTAAAAAAGACGGTCTCACATTAGTCTTAACGTGAGACCTGCCTTAGTCCAAGAGATAAATATTTTTCAAACACGGACCGCGTCTCCAAATTCTCATGATAATATTTTTTCCCAATTAGTTAATATTTTTAGATAATTAGTTAAATATTTTAGCACAATAGTTTAGAGCTGTAATCTATATGTAGACTTACATTATTTTTTAGTTAACATTTCTAGTACATTAGTTAGTGTTGTTATGTGATTAGTTAAGATCTATTGAGCATTATTTCGTTTCCAATATAAAAGAAGAAATAACTTTTCTATAAACTATTTTAGCTAGATTTATTAGTTTGTAAAGTCATGTACTGGGGTATTGTCTACGATTGAATATGGTCGATAACAATATTTTTCTATCTAGCTATACATCAAAAGATTAACTTTCGAAGTATATAAAAATGATATAGGCCTGCTTTTTCCTCTCAGAAAAATGATATAGGCCTAATACTTAGTCAGAGTGTCGTATCTTATTATTTTAGCACTATCTAATTTTTGCACATGTTATTTAACTATTACGAATAAATTAATAACTAATAACAGTTAGGTATTAGTTATTTTTTTCATTTAAAAAATTAAACTTTCAAATGCAAAAGTTAAGTTTTCGGTACCAAAAGTGATCTGACGTCTTTCTTCAAAGTTTTTGCAAGTGCAAGTTATCGTATGATCATGGACAGTATATATTACCCTTTTGTGACGAATCTGTGTCAAACTCTTCTTCCACTTCAAACGTGATAGACATCTTGTCAGGTGAAACGACAATAAAGTAAGTGTTTGTGGACATTGCCATTGCAAACTCGTGCTCAAATATATTACTTACATTCAAAATAAAACAACAGATTCAAGTTGTAGGCAGTGAATGGAAGAGGAAAACAATGCAGTAGGGCGTCTCAATGGATTAGAGAAGAAATAGAGAATGATTTATGCATTATACTAAAATTAAGGCCCATTAAATGCGTTATAATCTGGTTTCTATGATATAACTAATATACTTCAGCACTTAACTAATATACTTCAACGCTTAACTAATATACTTCAGCGCTTAACTAATTCATCCAGAAGCAATTTAAGGATAGCATAACTAATAGGTCCAATCGCTTAACTAATTCCGCTGCTGGTTTGATGCACGCGCGTGATGCAAGCATGACATTAGCTGGTCTCACGGTAACACTAACGTGAGACCGTGTCTTCAAAAACGGACTCAAAGAACAAAATAAAAAAAGGTATGTGTGTATAGCTCTGCTCTTATTTTGAGCAGCGAAGACCACGAAGAGAGAGAATGGAGGGACGAGTTCCGACAGACTACAGCTGGACAGCAGCGAAGGCGGCGCAACGACGGCACGATGGCGGCACATCCAGGGTGGTGTGGTACAACAACGCGCGAAGGAGAGGCGACAGCTTGAGCTGGAGAAATGTGAGCGTCGAGGGAAGCAGCTGGGTCGAGGGAAGTGGCTGGGGTGCTTGTGGTGGTCGGCGACGGCAGAGGGGCGATGTGCTGCAGGCGTCTCGCAAGGTGGCAGACGGTGGTGGTGATGTGAGAGGAGCCCCGAAACAGAGGAGAGAGAGAGCAAAAATAGGGGCGTTTTTCCGGCGAATTTAAAGGCTTTATCCGGTGGGTTTGTGACTGAAAACGTGATTGGTGATTGCGGTGGTTGAATGTGATGGTTCGTAGGTGGTGGTGAGGTGGTTGCCGAGACAAATGAAAGGAAGAAGTTTGTTGTTTTTTTTGTTGTGCTTTTCATCCGTAAACAATGGGGGTTTTTTATAAATGGAATTTTGGGAACAAAATCTGATTTAGGAAGAAGATGAGTGGGGAAGAATCTCTGCATGGCTGACTTTAGGAAGAAGATGAGTGGGATTGGGGTGACAGTTTTGGGCAGAGAAAAAGGCCGGGGAATTTTTGGCATGGCTGCCAAGTGCCATAGAGGAAAAGAAAAGAAGTAGGAGAAGTTACTCTTTTTCCCTTTATTTCTTTGTAACAAAAATCAGAAAATTGTTCCATTCTCCACCTACTTCACGTGGCCTTGTATAAGTTTAGTGATTGTGGATATTTTTGCGCTTCATTAATTTAACAATAAAAACTAACCTTTTCTTTAATTCATTAAATCATAGACGTATACTATTGTCACTTAAATTTCAACATTTGCAAATTGGTAAACTTTTATGTCATTATTTTATTTAATCATTTTATTATGTTTTGCTTAATTAGTGAAACTATAAAAATTATATTTTAACTATTTATATAATTAATTATTTACTTAAACACGTTTAAGTTTTTAGGATATTACAAACACTCATTCTTGTTTAATCTGGTCCTTAATCTCACAAATTCTTTTCCAATACCAACTACTACCACTTGAAGGATGATAATCCCACCAATCTAGATCTTTAATATGTACAGTATGCACCCACTTCACCCACACATTATACTTCTTAGTGGCTATTACCCACACATATTTCCCCCAGACTAGCTCTGTTCCAATTCTTGACATCACTGAACCCCAAGCCACCAGTGCTCTTACTATTACACAATTCCTTCTATGCCACATACCCCCCTGTAGAACTGAAGTAGTTACCTTCCACATGAAAGCTCTGTACACATTCTCCACATCTTGAATGACTCATTTAGGAAGTATAAAAATTTGGGCCCAGTAAACATTGATACTCATAAGTACAACATTTATGAGTTGCACCCTCCCAGTGTAAGAAATATTCCTTGTACCCCAAACACTAACTAGGTTGATCGAAATTTTTTCATTTTTGCAATCATTTTTTCAATCAAGCAATCACATTGTGCTGCTGAAATTCTCTTAGAGTAGATGGGCACTCCCAAATACCTAAAAGGCAAACTACCTCTCATGATATCAGAAACTTGTTGTATTCTGTCAACTTCATTTTCCTCCATACCACAACAATAAAATGAAGATTTCTACACATTAGTCTTCAAACCAAATAAGTCAGAGAATAATTTAAAAGCTTTAAGCATCAAATGCACAAAAGCATACTCTCCCTTATAGCACAGAATCAGATCATCAGCAAAGCTAAGTTGAAAACTCTTCCCCTTCACAATGATAAATGATTTGTTACTTACTACCTTCATAAAACTAGGGGTTTTCTTTCTCGATTTATAAACATTGCATTATTATTATTCCAATTAATTCATAAACTATGTATTAGCACCATAATTTTAAGTTTGTATCCTACCCATCTAAAAAAAATTCTAATTAGGTCGATCGAAATTCAATAGTGTAATTTACCTCCTTACAAATTAACCAAAACCCATCAACAAATTTCAAAATCATTAGAAAAAAGAAATCCAAAGTGAAAGAAGACAAAAAAGATAAGCAGTGGTGGCCTGGTAGGCAGTGACCAGCGGTGGCCTGGTACAATGCAGTAGTGGTGTAAGACAACAAGAGAGAGGGAGTAAGCAGGACTTTGGGAAGCAGCATCAAGAACTTATGCATGGCTGAGTGCCAGTAGTGGTGTGTATTGTAAATTATCTTCGCCTCTAAGGGAACCAAAAAGTACAGTAGCAGGCAGAGCGAAAACGTTTTCGATCAACTTTTATTTTTAAAAAATAGTTGGTCATGTGAACCATCATGAGTTAGTTTTAAAATATTCTCAATACATTGTTATAAAACTCTAAATGACAAGCTAAATTAACACCATGATTTTAGGAGAAATATCCTAAAATCTTACATTTACAAAACATAATATTTTTCCTACAATTTGCATGGGTCTAAAAGCTTTTAGTCAACTTTTTTAATTCCCCGTGCAATTTACAACAAGAGAGAAGGGGTGAGTGGGAGTTGGGACTATGGAAAGAGGAAGTTGAAGTGGTTGCATAATTGTGTATCAGTAGTGGTGCTAAACTATGAATTCTGATTTTTATCTGAGCCTCTAAGTTAAGCAATGAGTAGAGCGAAGACTTTTCATTCAACTTTTTTTTTCTAAAAAAATGGATTGTTCGCGTGTTCCACCATAATATTAACTACATCAGTCACTTAACGCACGGGTCATAAGCAAATTTTAAGATATTCTAAATACAATATGTGGTTATAAAATCTTTAAATGACGAGCTAATAAACATCCTAGAACCTTAAATTTATAAAACAAAAGAAATACCCATGCATTTTGCACGGGACCAAAAGCTAGTAAACCAATGTAGCTATCGTGTCACTAAATAATTTAGTGAATTCTTTGATTTTCTTTTAAAATAGAGTTAGTATTCCTTGATGTTTGGTTGTCATAAAATAATATGGTATTATGAATAACTTTATTGTTCCCATATTTTTTTTAAAGAAAATTTTAACGAGTATATACTTCGTTGACTATGTAAGTTATTCTGAAAATTTTCACATACAGCCTTAAAAAGAAAAAAAAATTAAAATTTTTTATGTAATTTGATGTGCATATTTCTTATTGTGCCAAGTATAATTTAATTTCATGTATAAGAACAACCCCATCTTATTAAAATCAATTTCAACATAAATGAAGCATAATCACCTAGAACTCATAACCAGGATTGAACCATATTTATTCCACCACACGAAATTTTCAAATGTAAAAAACGGTTGATTATTTTATTGAAATATTTATTGAATCCTACGATTAATCATAATATATAAGTTTAAACATTGACAAATCCAAACTCAGTGTGTTAAATTTCAATTGAAATATTATACCAAGATCATGCCATTTATAGTGGGACTAACTAATATCCATAGTACTTCCTTTGCTCTAAAGGTAGACGACAGGTTATTGTGGGGTATATTCTAATTCAATTTATTAATAGATATGACCGAAGATAACAAAGTATATTTATTAGAACGAGAGAGTGTGTGAGACCTTAAAGTTTTTAGTAGCGGTAAAAAATTGTTTCACATAAAATGATTTCCATAATAAAAATGTAAATAGAGTTATGATACAAATTATAATGAAAAGTACACAGATTACTATAAAACAAAGAGTGTATTAAAAATTAATTTACTTTAATTTTGATGTAAATACATACAAGACTACAAAAAACAAATATGTAAACTAAAAAGTGGTAACATCTACAAACAGCAAAGAATAAAAACCCAACGCTTTTAGAATGTTTATGGTAACAAGTAGTATTGAATTTAAACAAACTATATATTTTAGGGACAATTTTATTTTCGGTTTTTTCACCATATACCCCCGACAAATCACGAAATTCACCATATACCCTTAATGTTTCAAATATTCACCATATACCCCTGAGTTTTCAAAACTGTGCACCATATACCATTTTTCTAACGGACGTTAAGCCACCGTTAGCTTTATTTACCATTTTGTCATTATTAACCCCCTAAACCCTAACTCCTAAACCTAATCCCTAACATTAATCTAAACCCTAACCCTAACCCCCCCTCCCCTCCACCCCACCCCCAGGCCCGGCCCCTAC
Source organism: Beta lomatogona (assembly GCA_947646795.1). Lineage (NCBI taxonomy): Eukaryota > Viridiplantae > Streptophyta > Magnoliopsida > Caryophyllales > Amaranthaceae > Beta > Beta lomatogona. Next base: position 112,458 of record CANSNZ010000157.1, on the reverse strand, counting down.
CCCACCCCCTCCACCCCACCCCAGCCCCCCCCACTGCCCAACCACCCTCAACCCCCACTGCGCACCAACCCGCGGCCCCCCACCGCCCCACCAACCCGCAACCCCTTCCCCCTTCGGACCGCAAGCCCTCCCCTCACAACCCCGTGCCCCGCAACCCCTCCCTCGCAACCCCGTGCCCCGCAACCCCCTCCATTGCAAACCCCAAGTACTTTTCATGAGTTAAACATAGATTTGTAATGTTGCTGGAATTTATGCCGAAAACGTAGCTTAATTTGAGCGAAGATATTGATGAATTACGCGATTTGAGCGAAGATGTTGATGAATTGCGCGAAAATGCGAGTTGCAAGGATTGGGGGTGGGTAAATTATCGAAAACGAAGAGGAGATAACGCAAACCTGTAAGGGAGGGGGTGGGGTTCTCGCGACGGTGTAGGGGGGAGTGGGGTTCTCGCGACGGTGCGGGGACGGGCGGGGTTCTCGCGACGGTGGAGGGGAGGGGGGGGTTCTCGCGACGGTGCGGGGGAGGGGTGGGGTTCTCGCGACGGTGCGGGGAGGGGTGGGGTTCTCGCGACGGTGCGGGGAGGGGTTGGGTTCTCGCGACGGGGTGGGGAAACGGGCTGCTGGGGTGGGGGAGGGAGGGGGGCGGGGGGATGGGGGGGGGGGGCTGCCGGGGTGGGGGGAGGGGGGAGGGTGGTGGGAGTTTAGGGTTAGGGTTAGGGTTTAGGGTTTAGGGTTGGGGTTAGGGGTTAGGATTAGTGTTAGGGTTTAGGGGGTTAGGATTTAGGGTGTTAGGGTTAGTGATTAGGGTGGCAAAATTGTAAATAACTCTAATGGTGTAACGTCCCGACCTCTAATCATCATCTCTAAGTTGATTAATCCATCACTAGCAGCGGAACTTAGATGGTCGGCGCGCTACTGCCGTATTTTCCGATCGAGAAAATACAAGGCAAACATTCCTTCATTTAACTAAAAATATTATAATCATTAAAACTCATAAGCATCTTAATTATACAAATATAAATAGCTAAACATAAGTAATTACATAGTTATAGTTAAACTGAGTTTTTGTTCTAGTGATTATAAGTTTAGATTACATAACCAATATAGATTTCATAGATGTAAAGTAGTTGACCACCCTCACTTCTACGCCATCCCCTCACCTTCATCAGTACCTAAAACCAAAATTAACATCGTGAGCCGAAGCTCAGTAACATACTATCCTAACAACGTAAATTCATTTCAATTCATTTTATTTGCAAACAGGGAGAAGAGAATATAGTAAAACACATTAAAAATCAGCAATGAAATAATAGCAAGATAACCAATTATAAGTAGCATCTTGAAACTTCATAAGTTCCCATTATCTTTTCATCTTTTAACATGGTAACTGGCAAGTATAGACGTTCGGGACGTCTCCCACCATGTGATGATCCTCAAGGAGCCCAGCTCCCTTGTTGGATACACCCCCATGCGATGATCCTCAAGGAGCCCAGCTCCCTTGTTGGATACACCGCTCGCACCAAAGTAGAGTTGTAACATAACATGCGGTACCCCTCAAGGAGCCCGGCTCCCTTGTTGGGTGTACGGCGGGTGCGAAGGTACGTGCACGACCATAAAGTAGATAAGCGTAACATTATACTGCCAGAACCTCTTTCACTTTCATTTAACATGTTTCGTTTATTTAGCATTCATTGGCATAAGCCCTAGATCTTTCATGAATCATACTTGAGCATCAATAACTCATAAGATCATTATTTACGAAACTCATTCGAAACAAATTAAGTATCCCACAATCCATATAAAGAAATCACATCACAAAATCCTTAACATAATTATAAACATCATTTCACAAACGATGAAGACGAGCGAAGGAGGGAGAAGGCAGGGGGATGGGTCGCGAGTCTGGGCAGGCGATGGTGGGTAAGTGCGTGTGGTGGCTGAAGTACAGCGGCGCGGTGGTGGGGCGGTGGCTAATCCGAATCAGAGGAGAGAAAACGGAAGTGGTGTGGGGTGATGATGGGGGCACAAATGGCTATTTATAGCCATGGGTGGGTTCTTAAATTCTAAAAGAAAATCAAAATTTGTGTTGCTGAATTTGGCAAAATTCTTGGATGTTGATGTGAGTATTTCTATTGAATTTTGGGTTAATGAATTTTGGTAAAACTATTCTGGTTTATGGGAGATGATGATGTGAAGGTTTGAATCAAATTATCTTGTTGGTTTGATGAAGAAGATGGAATGACGGTGACAGTTTTCGGTGCACCAAAAAAAAAATCAGATACAACTCCTACAATATTGATGTTGACGGTGGAGTTTGAGTTGAGGGACTCCATTGTTTGAGTTTTGTGAGAGAGATAATAAAAGGAATTTAAAAAAATTCATAGATGTTGACATGGAGGTTGGAGAAATTTTACTGAAATTTTGGCTGGTCTTGGTGATGAAGATGGTGTATAGTGACAAATTTCTTTCATTAATTTTTTGTTTTCTCTTTTGTCACAACACTACCTCTTAAAAGTATTAATTGGATTGTTTATTATTAACTTAATCTAGTATCACTTAATATCTTATTTCTTTGCAAAATTTATTCTTTGTAAATTTTGAAATTCATCAAAACTAGTTATCTTGCTTCATTAATTAGTTGTGGAGCAACCCGACTTTTGTCATACCTTATATTTAGTCGTTAATTATTATTATTATTTAATTTAAGTAAGGTTAAAATTTTCGGGATATTACATCCTCTCCCCCTTAGAAAATGTTTCGTCCTCGAAAATTAATATGATAGTGATCAATAAGCATGCTTTCATTAAATCATATATATATATATATATATATATATATATATATATATATATATATATATATATATATATATATACATGCACATAATTTCAAAAACAAACCTTCACATGCATATTGTATGTAACATCACAAAATCTTATCAACATAATCTAAGCAAATAGGTGAGGATATTTCGTTTTCATTTGATCTTCTACTTCCCAAGTGGCTTCTGACGACGAATGGTTAGCCCATAAGACCTTTACCATAGGGATCACTTTATTCCTAAGTTGCTTTTCTCGACGATCGAGAATTTCGATCGGTTTTTCTTCATACTTTAGATCATTTCTTAGTTGTAGTGGTTCGTGTCTTATCACATGGTTAGGGTCTGGTATATACTTTCGCAGCATTGACACATGAAAGACATTGTGAACCCTATCCAAGTCTGTCGGCAGTGCCAAGCGATAAGCTACTTCGTTGACTCGCTCCAGAATCTCATATGGGCCGATATACCTTGGACTTAGTTTGCCGGACTGCCCAAATCTCATAACACCTTTAGTAGGTGAGACTTTCAGGAAGACATGATCACCAACCATGAATTCTAGTGGTCTCCTTCGCCGATCTGCATAGCTCTTTTGTCGGTTCTAAACAGTCTTGATCCTGGCTTGAATCAATCGTACTTTTTCTATCGTTTCTTGTATCAAGTCAGGCCCAATCATTCGAGCTTCATCTATATCACTCCAACAAAGGGGTGTTCTACATCGTCTTCCGTACAGTGCTTCATAGGGTGCCATCCCAATACTAGCTTGATAGCTGTTGTTATAAGAAAATTCTACCAGTGGCAAATGTTTCTCCCAGCTTCCTTGAAAATCCAATATACATGCCCTTAACATATCTTCGAGAGTCTGAATTGTTCGTTCTGTCTGACCATCGGTTGCCGGGTGAAAAGCGGTACTGAAATCCAGTCTTGTGCCGAGAGCTTTCTGCAATTCCTTCCAAAATTTTGCCTGGAATCGTGAGTCTCGATCAGATATCGGGACTCCATGTAGTCTGACAATTGTGTTCATATATAACTCCACTAACTTATCCAAGCTCCAAATATTCTTTATAGCCAAGAAATGTGCAGATTTTGTCAATCTATCCACAATTACCGAAATAGAATTCATGCCTCTAGATGATGGTGGTAATCCCATAATAAAATCCATCGAAATCGAATCTCATTTCCAAATGGGAACATCCAATGGTTGTAACAATCCTGCAGGCCTTTGGTGCTCGATCTTTATTCTTTGACAAGTCAAACATCTTGAAACGAAATCTGCAACTTCATGCTTCATATTACTCCACCAAAATGTTTGCTTCAGATCCTTATATAACTTGTTCCCTCCAGGGTGTACCGAGAAAGGACTATTATGAGCTTCTTCCAGAATTTTCCTTTTTAACGACTCGTTATTGGGAACACATAGCCTTCCTTGGAATCTCAAGGTACCATCTTCTTGAATCACAAATCCTGGTGACTTCCCTTTCTTCACATCATCCTTTATTTTCTCTAACTCCATATCTTCACTTTGTGCCTCCTTTATTTCTTCCAACAATGTCAGCCTTAACTCCAAAGCATTCAAGCATGCACCTCCTTTCCTTTGAATTATCTCCATTTCCATCTTCCATAGATCCTTTTGAATAGCTTCGGGCTGGGTTAGGATGGTGTTCAAGTGGAATTTTCGGCTTAAGGCATTAGCTACAACATTAGCCTTGCCAGGATGATATTGAATATCAAGGTCGTAATCTTTGAGGAGTTCTAGCCACCTACGTTGTCTCAAGTTTAGCTCTTTTTGAGTGAAAATATATTTGAGACTTTTGTGGTCTGTAAAGATCTTGCATGGAACACCACAGAGATAGTGTCGCCATATTTTGAGAGCAAACACCACAGCTGCTAGTTCAAGATCATGGGTTGGGTAGTTTTGTTCATGTGGTTTTAGTTGTCGGGAAGCATAGGCTATAACCTTATCGTTTTGCATTAAGACACACCCTAATCCACGCATAGAGGCATCACTATACACCACAAAGCCGTCTTTATTAGAGGGGAGGGTGAGAACAGGGGCAGAGGTAAGGCGCTTCTTCAACTCCTGAAAAGCTGCTTCACTCTCATCGCTCCATTCAAATTTGACGGACTTCTTCACCAATCGGGTTATGGGTAGAGCAATTTTGGAGAAGTCTTGGACAAATCTTCGATAGTAACCAGCTAAGCCCATAAAACTCCGGATTTCTGTGACATTGGTGGGTCTAGGCCACTCCATTATTGCCTTTATCTTTTGTGCGTCAACAGAGATTCCATTCTCCGAAATAATGTGTCCTAAGAAGGCAACTTCTTTCAACCAGAATTCACATTTCTTCAATTTTGCATATAACTTGTTCTCCCTTAACACCTCCAATACTTTTCTCAAGTGCTCTTCGTGTTCACGCGAATTTCTTGAGAACACCAATATATCGTCAATGAACACCACTACGAACTTGTCGAGGTAAGGTTTGAAAACTCGGTTCATCAAGGTCATAAAAACAGCAGGAGCATTAGTTAATCCGAATGGCATTACCGTAAACTCATAATGACCACATCGGGTTCTGAAGGCGGTCTTTGGGATATCTTCAGGTTTGATTCGGAGTTGGTGGTATCCAGATCTCAAATCAATTTTCGAGAAGGTGCTGGCACCTCGAAGCTGATCGAAAAGGTCATCAATGCGGGTTAGTGGGTATTTATTTTTTATGGTGATCTTGTTTAACTCCCGATAATCAATGCATAATCTCAAGCTTCCATCTTTCTTTTTCACAAATAACACTGGTGCACCCCAAGGTGATACACTAGATCGAATATACCCTTTCTCAAGTAATTCATCTAGTTGCTTCTTTAATTCTTGCAACTCGGCTGGTGCCATTCTGTAAGGTGCCTTAGATATAGGGGCGGATCCTGGAATCAGGTCAATGCTAAAATCTATTTCTCTTTGTGGTGGCATGCCATGTATCTCTTCTGGGAATACGTCAGGATATTCACAAACTATGGGAATGTCAGACACAAAAGGCTCAGGGGTCGTCAGGTCTACCATGTTGCAAAGGTATCCCTGACAACCAGTCATGAGTAGTTTGAAGGCTTTTGCGGTTGAGATGATTTTGGGTTTGGTTTTTCTTCTTCGATAAGATACCTTACCTCCGTCTGGTTTCTTAAGGGTTATTTCATGGTTAAGACAATTTATGTCGGCTTTATGTTTGGATAACCAATTCATACCCAAGATCACATCAAAGTCGGTTAAGTCAAATTGAACTAGGTCAACTAGAAATTCACAACCTCCTATTAGGATAGGGCAATTCCTATATATGACATCACATGAGATAGATTCTCCATTTGGGAAGGCAACAGACATAGAAGAGAATTGAGAGCACGGTTTCACTTTCAAACTTTTAGCAAATGATGCAGAGACAAATGAATGTGAAGCTCCAAGTCAAAAAGAACATAAGCAGGTATAGAATTGACAGGAAAGGTACCAGTAATGACGGTATCATCAGCTTCTGCTTCTTCTCGTTACATCATGAATACTCGTGCAGCTTGGGGAGGTCCACGGGGAGGGTTACGGTTTGTAGCACCACCATTTCCACGGTTCTGACCAGCTGGTTCATTTCTCCCATTGGCTTGTCCTTGACGCCATTGAGGGAAATCTCGGATCATGTGATCTTTACTTCCGCACTTGTAGCATTCCTTTGTACCAGATCGGCATTCCTTCTTAGTATGGTTCCACTTTTCGCACTTTGAGCATTTTCGAGTTTGATTCTGTTTCCCAAAATTTCCACCTCGATTTCCAGTTTCTTGCCTCTTGAATGATCCATTGTTGGGTTGGTTTTGAAAATTCTTCTTTCTTTTCCCGTTCTCAAAGATCTCCTTTCGAAGCTTGCTTTTTCTTTCAACATTGATAGCCCTATCATACAGCTCCTGGAATGATGTACTCATGTGTGCTGCATGATAAGTGCATATTCTAACATAATTTAGTTGCATATTAGGTGCATTTTCATGTAGCTTTAGAGCATTTACGTTGTATTTGTGCATATTTAGGTCCCTTTTCAGAAGCTACGATACTTTCACAGTTTTTTTGGTCTTTTGATGTAATCTCAGGTACTTTGAACTCCTATTTGAGGATATGACGATTAAGGCACTTGGATGACCTTCAAAACGATATATCATGTGCCCAAAACGGATTGAAAGTGAAGAAGATACACACGACTTTCTGTACTTGTGCGAAATATGATACCTCTGTACTATTTCATTCATAACTTTTGACAAAATAACTATAATGAGGTAATTCCAACTGGGTTGAAAACTAGACTTCAAGAGCTTTCCAACGATATATTACATGTTTGAAACAAAGATCTGGATCAAAAGTTATAGCTGTTCAAAGTTGAGCTGAAACCACTGTCTCGCCCGCACGCCCATGCGGATATGTGCTCAGCCGTGCAACCTGCAATCAAAAGTCACGAATGTTTCTGCCTTGCTCGCACTACCAAGCAAGATTTCGCTCGACCGTGCATGAACCTGCACGCCCGTGCGCGTAGTTGCTTGCCCGTGCAACCTGTTGTAATGTCGGATCTTCCACGTGACCTAACTTATGTCGATTTATATTAATCTTAGCTTATAAATAGGACTTTAAACATTATTTTGAGGAGCTTAGAGGAGATATCATCATTATTAGTTTATACTTACGGTTTTTAGAGAGAGAAGTTAGAGAGATAAATTTGTAGATCTCCATTGTTCTCCAAGACTCCACCTTTCTTCCATTAATTCAAGTATCTCTTTTCTTCTTCTTTTCTCCTTGTTTTATATTATGATGTTTTATTATTCTTCTCTGTTTTCTTTATTTATTTCAATTATGCTTTCATAGTTTTGTAATCTGTGGTTAAGTTGAACCCTATTGTGAATTAATTCATGATTATACCTTTAAATTCCCAAATTAATTGCTTAATTGTTCTTGCTTAATTGATTGTGCATATTCTAATACTAGATTAGGGATAGCTAGTATTGTTATGATTCCATTGTCTTGATCACAACGGGATTTGGGTTTTGACGGATTTGAATATTTCAATTAAGGACATGAAGTTCTCCACGGGAGTAGGTAGAATGGATTGTTAGGAAGTTAGAGTGCCGCATTTAATGTCTTTAATTTGCATGATTCTACGGGAGTAGGCTTGAGTGCATATTAGAGAAGCCATAGATACTCGGGAGAGATTTATGGTATTTTATAGGGTATGCTTTTCCTAGTGAATATTTAATTAACTAGTTTGGGATAGGAATTATCATTGTATTAATTTATGCTAGTGGGGATACTTAACTATAGAGTCTTTTATTTATTGATTGAATAGTATAGTTAATTCGACGATATTTGATATTAACCTCCTTTAGTCTTACCATTACTTAACGGCTAATCATAGAACAATTTTCTCTCTGTGGGATCGACCCTGACTTACCCTACTACATACTTAGGAGGATTAGTAAGGTTATTTATTTTTGTTAAGTGCGCGACACGCCTACCACTGCAAGTTTCTCCTGAAGATCAAGATTAAGGCCTTCTTCAAAGCGGTTCATCCTCTGTCGATCCGTCGACACTAAGTCAGGGGAAAATTGAGCAAGCTCATTGAATTTCACAGCATACTCTAACACAGACATATTCCTTTGCTTGAGATGGATGAACTCAGATTCCATTTTGAGCTGCAGGCCCTGGGGGTAAAACTGATTTCTCATTGCTCCTTTCAGATTTTCCCATCCAAAGCCGGGTTGGCTTTGCATTCCCTTTGCAGCTTTCCACCAGAGGTCTGCTTGCCCTTTCAGATAGAATATTGCGAAATTTACCTTCCATTTCTCAGGGCACTGAGTGACGTCAAATAATTTCTCCATATGATTAATCCATTCCTCGAACTCGGTAGAATCCGGCTTGCCATCATAGGTTGGTGGTTTGTGAGCAGAAAATCGCTTAAACATGTTAGAGCATTCTTCTTGCTCTGATTTGGGCTTTTGTCGATTTCCTTGCAAGAGTTCCATCATTACAAGTCTTAATAAGTCCGTTCTATTATCGTTAGCAACGTCTCCGGTGGCTTCTCCGAAAATGGGATCACTTCGCAAAGCATCGAGTCTTGTCCTCATTTCTTCCAATGACACGTCCGACACGTGATTTCCATTTCCTCCTTCAACGTGATCGCTCTCACTTGTTGCCATATTCTAACACATTGAACATTTCACATTCATATCACATTTAATGCAAATAAGCCATAGTGCATCAAAAAAGTAAATATTTTATCCCATTCCCGATCCTAACACTCACACTCATTGTTAATCTAGCATTTCTAATTGTTTACCAATCTATAAGGTTTATATTTTTATTTAATTTTCCTTAATTATCTTACACAACTTTATTATTCCTATCTCATTACTAATAATATTATTATCGTTATTATTTATTATAGTACTTCACCTAAACCATTTTATCCTTTAAATTAATTTAAGTAAAACCTTTGCGGTTTCACTTATGGTTTCGGAACCTTCGGCTCTGATACCACTCTGTAACGCCCCGACCTCTAATCATCATCTCTAAGTTGATTAATCCATCACTAGCAGCGGAACTTAGATGGTCGGCGCGCTACTGCCGTATTTTCCGATCGAGAAAATACAAGGCAAACATTCCTTCATTTAACTAAACATATTATAATCATTAAAACTCATAAGCATCTTAATTATACAAATATAAATAGCTAAACATAAGTAATTACATAGTTATAGTTAAACTGAGTTTCTGTTCTAGTGATTATAAATTTGGATTACATAACCAATATAGATTTCATAGATGTAAAGTAGTTGACCACCCTCACTTCTACGCCATCCCGTCACCTTCATCAGTACCTAAAACCAAAATTAACATCGTGAGCCGAAGCTCAGTAACATACTACCCTGACAACGTAAATTCATTTCAATTCATTTTATTTGCAAACAGGGAGAAGAGAATATAGTAAAACACATTAAAAATCAACAATGAAATAATAGCAAGATAACCAATTATAAGTAGCATCTTGAAACTTCATAAGTTCCCATTATCTTTTCATCTTTTAACATAGTAACTGGCAAGTATAGACATGCGGGACGTCTCCCACCTTGTGATGATCCTCAAGGAGCCCAGCTACCTTGTTGGATACACCACCATGCGATGATCCTCAAGGAGCCCAGCTCCCTTGTTGGATACACCGCTCGCACCAAAGTAGAGTAGTAACATAACATGCGGTACCCCTCAAGGAGCCCGGCTCCCTTGTTGGGTGTACGGCGGGTGCAAAGGTACGTGCACGACCATAAAGTAGATAAACGTAACATTATACTGCCAGAACCTCTTTCACTTTCATTTATCATGTATCGTTTATTTAGCATTCATTGGCATAAGCCTTAGATCTTTCATGAATCATACTTGAGCATAAATAACTCATAAGATCATTATTTACGAAACTCATTCGAAACAAATTAAGTATCCCACAATCCATATAAAGAAATCACATCACAAAATCCTTAACATAATTATAAACATCATTTCACAAACCCATTTCGAAGGGGATCGTGGGTGTTAGCAATAGATGTTACCTCGATTCCTGCTTAATAACCTTGATAGCCCAGGGAGGCTGTAATATCCTTTCCTTTTAATCTAACCATGAAATCGGGCAGCGAAAAAAATAAGTATTCATTTTATTTTAATATTTTGACTTTTAGTTATTAAGATTACGTTTATTATTGAATATCATTGTTAAAATTACTCTTTAGTTATCAAAGAGACTCATTATTTAAGCTTATACTCAAATTGGTTTTATTAATATTTGTTCATTCATTTCATATAATTACGGTTCTTAAACATTAGAAACAATCACCTACAGTTAGTGAATTATGGTCAATAACGAAATTCATGCTTAATGACTCGCAAACATGATTTCTTATTTAATTACTTCATTCTTCTAAATGTTTATACTTTACAATAACTCATGACATTGTTATTGTTAAAGATTGCTCGTTTAAATCATAATGTTATACGTTTATCTTTGGTTAATATTAAACAAAAGTGGATGCTAACACAATAACTAATGCGTAAATGGTTGTCATAAACTCATGAATTAATATACAACTTAAGTATTTATGACGTTCAATTACAAGGATATGGTGAATAATTGGTGATAATTAGCTAATTTAGTTTAGTTCTTAATACTTGATTATTAGAACAACTAGGAATAGGTATAAATTAAATTAGTCCATTAAGCCCAACAAATTAAATATATGAATATACACTAGTAGAATAATTGCTTATTGCTGCGGTCATTAAGTGGCATATTGCTGCGGTTTTGACCGCGCAGCAATTTAGGGCGCAGCAATAGGTAATTACCTATTGCTGCGGTTTTTAACCGCAGCAATAGAGCAACCTATTGCTGCGGTTGTTACCCAAAACCGCAGCAATAGGCATTTTTTAAAATAAAAAAATGAAACCTATTGCTGCTGTTTTTAGTAGGAACAGCAGCAATAGGTATTTTTTTTTAAAAAAAAATGAAACATATTGCTGCTGTTTTTGGTACGAACAGCAGCAATAGGTGTTTGTGGAGATTTTTTTTTTTTTAGCTAGCTAGAATGGAAAATGACTGAAAATACAGATAAAACTAGAAAAATCAGTATATACAGTATAATCCATTATTGCATCCAAATAAAAATCAGTAACACAAGAATGAACAACAAGACTTAATAACAGTGATAATTCATTATTGCACCAATATAAATAACAGTGATAATGATAATAATAACAAGAAGTGATAAAAAAAAATAACTATAAATTAAATCTCGACCGTAAAATCACCATCAAACCACCACAATCACCACCGTCATCAATCGACCATTAATTTTCTTCAAAAATAAAATAAAAATAAACAAATATACACAAAACAAATAAATTAAAAAAGACCTAAAAAATGTGGACAGAGGAGAGAGAATCTCCAGATCTAGAATGACAGCAGCAGTTCCACCAACAATTTTAAACAAGAGTTCACCGGCGGTTGTTGAGATGAGTTTGTTTCACTAAATCACCAAGCCATTACAGCTATTTGAAACCGAAACAAGACCTTGAAGCACCGAAACAGGGCTCTGAAGCTCGCGTTTCAACTAAGAGCTCAACGACGAGCAATTTGAATACCACAATTGTCGAAACCGCCATTGATTAAGATCGAAGAACTTAATTCAACTTGAGATTTGAGGTGAAATTTGAAAATTCTTCGATCTTTTTCGGCGAATTCAAAAAAATTTCGAACTTTTACGGCGAATTTAAGAACAACACTCAACAACCAAATAACTTCTACATAAGCAGTGACGCCGAGAAAATCCCATGCGCTGACGGGAAGAGGCTTGAGGACTAGGCCGGCGACGGTGGAGAGGAAAATGGCAAGGTGTTGCAGAAAATCGAAGAGAAAAGAAATGGTCGGTGAATGCAGAAGAGATATGCGAGAAGATGAGTGAAGGAAGGAGGAAAAACGGCGAAGGGGTGAGAAGATGAGTGAATTGAAGGAAGGAGGAGGAGTGAGAAGATGAGTGAGAAGAAAGAAGTGGTTGAAACCCTAAATAAACTCTTTTTATATTAATTTAAAAGACTATTGCTGCAGTTTTTTATAGGAACCGCAGCAATAGGTCCAAATAATATTTTTTTATATTATTTTAATATATTGCTGCGGTTTTTGACAGAAACCGCAGCAATATGTTTGGTCAAATGATAAAATAATTTCAAAAAAAATTCTCTAAAACCATATTGTTGCGGTTTTCGGCGGAAACCGCAGCAATATGGGTATTTTATATTTTTCTTTTTTTTTTACGTGATATATTGCTGCGTATGGGTAAAACCGCAGCAATATTACCGCAACAATAAACAATTATTCTACTAGTGATAGTAGAAGTTTAACTGAAAAAAAATCAGATTGTGGCCCAATAAAAGGAGTAACTAACAATGGGTGTTCTTGGGCTCAAACTACAAAAACCAAAATTTAAAACAACAGAGGAAGAGGTAATCTTATACCTCCTGCTCACAGAGCAGTCACGAAAACAGGGAAGGAAGGAAGGAAACTGGGTGCGGCGTGATGAAGCTCCGGCAGCAGCGGCGGGAGGCGCAGAAATCCGGCGGTCCTGGGGTGGTTCATCGGCGCAACGAGGAGAGAGAAAGGAGCCCAAGAGAGAAAGAGTTGGGGCGAGAGGAAGAAGAGCGAAGGAGGGAGAAGGCAGGGGGATGGGTCGCGAGTCTGGGCAGGCGACGGTGGGTAAGTGCGTGTGGTGGCTGAAGTATAGCGACGCGGTGGTGGGGCGGTGGCTAATCCGAATCAGAGGAGAGAAAACGGAAGTGGTGTGGGGTGATGATGGGGGCACAAATGGCTATTTATAGCCATGGATGGGTTCTTAAATTCTAAAAGAAAATCAAATTTTGTGTTGCTGAATTTGGCAAAATTCTTGGATGTTGATGTGAGTATTTCTATTGAATTTTGGGTTAATGAATTTTGGTAAAACTATTCTGGTTTATGGGAGATGATGATGTGAAGGTTTGAATCAAATTATCTTGTTGGTTTGATGAAGAAGATGGAATGACGGTGACGGTTTTCGGTGCACCAAAAAAAAATCAGATACAACTCCTACAATATTGATGTTGACGGTGGAGTTTGAGTTGAGGGACTCCATTGTTTGAGTTTTGTGAGAGAGATAATAAAAGGAATTTGAAAAAATTCATAGATGTTGACATGGAGGTTGGAGAAATTTTACTGAAATTTTGGCTGGTCTTGGTGATGAAGATGGTGTATAGTGACAAATTTCTTTCATTAATTTTTTTTTTCTCTTTTGTCACAACACTACCTCTTAAAATTATTAATTGGATTGTTTATTATTAACTTAATCTAGTATCACTTAATATCTTATTTCTTTGCAAAATTTATTCTTTGTAAATTTTGAAATTCATCAAAACTAGTTATCTTGCTTCATTAATTAGTTGTGGAGCAACCCGACTTTTGTCATACCTTATATTTAGTCGTTAATTATTATTATTATTTAATTTAAGTAAGGTTAAATTTTTCGGGATTTTACAAACGGGGACTTAACGTGCGTTACCAAAAAGGGCATCTGGTGAACAGTTTTGAAAAGTCAGGGGTATATGGTGCATTTTTGAAACATTGAGGGTATATGGTTAATCTCTTGATTTGTCAGGGTATATGGTGAAATAATCGTTTTATTTTTAATGGAAAGTGACAATGTTAAACATTAGCATATAATTATAAATATCAAGGTATGTGAACTAAACAACATATTTAGTGCTTTCTAAAAAATAGAACTATAGAAGAAATGAAACATAAAAATAATAAGTGAAATCAATAACTGGAGAACATAACAAATAAATGCAAAATGAAAAATCAAATAATACAAGATGACAAAAAACACGATGAAAAGTAAAAAATTGCTTTAAATAGAAGGATCATTCCTGCCATAAAAGTTAAAGAGTGCTATAATTCCTGTTTCGGCCAATTCCAAGATCAGCCCAATTTATAAATGAAGCCCACTTTATTTCACCGTACCAGACAAGTGATAGATGTGGATCCCACCCATGGGGTTGACCTAATCTCCATGAGGCAAGTGAGATACTCATAAGCCATGAAAAGTCCTCTTACCTTAAAAAGGGGTAAACTCTCCTACTTCGAAGAATGTCCCCCCTCCTAGGGTTAGTCACCTGTTTGGGATTCACAACAGCATAAATAGTACTTGTCTCATCAATAAACATGTAATAAATTCTCACCTATAAAAGCATATTTCTCTACATTTACTCATTTTAACTCTCTACCTCAATCACATCTGACTTGAGCGTTCGATGAGCGATCCCGGAACCACCCCCGAGGTAGTCTAACCTTGTTTTGCAGGCTTCCGACATACGATATCGGAGCTCAAGCGTACCCTCTTAAGGCCCACAACAAATATCTCAACCTATCATAATCTCTTAATTTCTTGACAGAAACAATTCCCGGTGCAAGTAGTGGTGGCTTGGTAGGTGGTGAACAGTGGGTAGTCTGGTGCAGTACAACGATTGTGCAAGACAACAAGAGAGAGGGGTTGAGCGGGACTGCAGATAAGGGGTGCGAAAGTGATTGCATGATTGAGTGCCAATAGTTGTGCGAATTGTGATTTTATATGAGCCTCTGAATGAAGCAATGGGAAGAGCGAAAGCTTCTTCAATCAACTTTTTTTAAAAAAAAGTTGGTTACATGTTTCGACATGACATGAGCTACATCAGTCACTGAACATACGGGTCATAAACCGGTTTTAAAATATATTATTAATACACAATATGATTATACAAATTTTGAATCACGAGCTAATATTCAAACCATGATTTTAGGAGAAACATCCTAAAATCTAAAAACAAAAAATTCCCATGCATTTTGATGTGTTTTTTTTTTTTCATTTAAGTATTTATAAATGTATATATCACGATTATATGATTTTTAAAGTTTGAAATATTGTAACAAAGGATTTTTATATATCATGAAATATAATTTTACATTTTATATTATGTCAACTTTAAATGCATGGATCCTAACAATTATAGATTCAATTAATTTGGAATTAGAACAACTATTTAATAAACAAAACAATTCCCCGTATATTAGACATGGGTCCAAATCATATATACATAAAACCTCCCGTGTAATTTTACACAGGTTAAAAACTAGTTTTAATGCAAATTACAATTGCTTTATTTGTCGCCTTTTTGTGGATATCATGGAAAAAAAAAAATCCAAAATCCCATCACAACCTTACTCGTTATCGTTGACCCAGCCCTATGACATTGACCAACACTCCTATAATATTGGACTGCCGTACCCAATGACCAGCCCTACTTGTATAATCAACTCTTGTCCAAAATAGAAGTTGTACATCTAAACTATTACTCCCTCCGTCTCAGAATAGTCTGAACACTTTCTTTTTATGTTTGTCCCAAATTAGTTTGGACACTTCCATTTTTGGCATGGTCCCACTATTAATATATTATTTCTTTTACACATCTTTGGCCCACACTCTACCTTTTATCAATAAAAAGTTACCCAACTTTCTCTCTCCTCTAATAAAAAATACCCCACCAACTCCTATCACATCTACTTTTTAAATAAAATAACATTTGATAACCACCAGGCCCGTCCCTGACATTTTGGAGGCCCTTGGGCGAACTAAGAAAAATGGGCCCTCCCCAATGTCAGCTATTATTCTTGACGTATATTGATTTAAACATAACAATGGTCAAAGTTCGGTTGAATATAGGTATCGTAACTCATGAAATATTCATTTTAGCTTACATTTTTTATATGGTACCCACTGCATTAATGGTTAATTGGTTGCATTTTTTATGATTTGTTTTCCTAAATTAAGTAATATATTGCTTCTTAAATTTATCACGTCATCCTATACATTGAGTTGTTAGTTGGGACTTGGGTTTTGGATTACGAAATTTGTAAGCTCTTATTACTTCTTTAATATTTTTCTGGGTTTGAATTGTGAAAAAACGGAAATAATAGAACTCCTCACTTTTTAACAGTTCCACTTTGACATTTGCGTTTTTTTTATTAACATCTACTTAATATATTTGACTATCCTACTTTATTGATTCGTACAATTTTTGTAAAATAGAACATTTTGAATGTAAATATGTAATATACATTGAGATAAATTTAATAATATTTCATATTAAGATTTGTTTTTATATGTGTATTAGTAACTTCATAGTCGAAGTAGAGCAAAAGAATAATGTAAACATAAAAATTGAACAATTACATAAAATCGAAGGGGGTGTGAAATAGCAGAGTTACTCTATATGAGAAGGAAAAGAATCGCTTGCTAAAGATTAAATAGCTATTTAAAACCATTGGGAATAAAAGAAAACCAAAAAAGAAAAAAAGGAAACTAAAGCTTTAAAATCATTGAAAAAAAAAACCAAAAAGGAAAAATAAAAAGCTAAAAGACACAAAAAAGAGAACAAAAGAAAAGCAAAAGGAAAAAATAGCAAGTGACAAAAAAACCTATACAGAGGAGGGGTTTCGAACGTGGGATGGAGAAATGCAGAGGAAACAATCCATTTATAACAAACCAATGGGCTACCGCTATAGTAGATAACCGTAATGCAGTGCAAGTTTATTTATCCTAAAACAGATATTGCAAACACAGCAACTTGGGCCTTTTCTCCCTGGGCCCTGGGCGGGCGCCCCTCCTGCCCAGGCTCAGGGACGGGCCTGATAACCACACTACAACTTATCACCTTAAACAACGTGTCCCAACAAGTGTTCAGATCTTTCTGGGACAGAGGTAGTAATATATAAAGATCAAAGATGATTAACGTGTGATACAGTATCTCTATCATATAAGCCACGAGGGGAGCTACGGTGTCCCCTCTTGAAAAGACTTATATACCCCTAATTTGAAATATAAAAAAACCTATTCAAAATTTCTAATTCATGTCCTGAAATACAATTATGCGATAAGGAAAGTTGTAAAAAGAGAAAACTAATAACATAAAAAAGATTAAGATTGCGATTAAAAGATTACTTATGATGAGGAAAATATCCTAAAAAAGAAATTTTCCAACAATTGTAAAACCAAAAATACAAAGTTTTCTTTTACCTAAATATTCAATAACAATTACAAAGAACATAAATCAAAAATTCATTAAATTTCTGAGAAAAAAAAGAGTATAACTCATCTTTGTATTTTTTCGATTTCATAATTGTTGTAGTCAAGATGTTATTCAAGAGAAAAAGTTAAACCTGATAAGAAAAAGTAAGCATAGACCAAATTCTCTTATCTTCATTTTCAATCCTATGTTTTGTAAAAATAAATTATACGGTTTTTTCACCAAATACCCCTGACAAATAAATTTATTCACCAAATACTCCCACTTTTTTCAAAATTCACCAAATACCCCTGACCTTTAAAAAAATTCACCAGATACCCCTGACATTTAAAAAAATACCAAAAATGCCCTTTTTAGCTAACGGACGTTAGTGTTCCGTTAATTAATTAACTAATTAACCTAAAAAACCCTAATTAAACCCTAATTAAACCCTAATTAAACCCTAATTAAACCTAAAAACCCTAAAACTCTAACTAACCCTACTAACTAACCCTAAACCCACCCCCAAGCCCACCACCCTCCCACCCCACCTCCATGCCCCACAACTCCAACCCCGCGCCTCCCCTCCCCCGCCGCCGCGCCTCCCTCCCCTCCCCACCACCCCTAGCCCGAATCCCCTCCCCCCACCACTTCGAATCCCGAGCCCCCCCACCCCACCCGCGAGAGAAGCAAACTTCTCATAGACCTCGAGTTCTACGCCGTCGGAGATCTTGCGCCGCCGGAGATCGATGACTCGGATCTAGTGCGAAACCGTCGACTCGTTCGAAGGAGTAAGGGGAGGGGGAGGCGCCCGGCGAGATCGAGGGAGGGGGATGCGCGAGGAGAGGGAGGGAGGGAGGGGGAGGCGTGTGGGAGGTCGAGGGGAGGGGGTCTGCGTGGGACCGCTGGGGGGAGGTTGCGCGTGGGGGCGCCGGGTGGGGAGGGGGGGGGGAGGAGCCTGCGTGGCTGCAGCTAGGGAGGGGGGAGGGGGTCTGCGTGGGGGCGCCGGGTGAGGGAGGGGGAGGAGCTCGCGTGGGCTGCTGCTAGGGAGGGGGAGGGGGGTCCGTGGGGGCGCCGGGTGAGGGAGGGGAGGGGAGGGGGGACTGCGTGGGCTGGCTGGCCGGGGAGGGGGAGGGGGTGGGGCGGGGTTGGGTGGTGGCTCTAGGGTTGGGGGGTGGGGTTGGGTTAGGGAGAGAGAGAGTTAGGATTTTTAGGTTTACTTAGGCTTTAGTTAGGTTTAATTAGGGTTTTTTAGGGTTAATTAGGATTTTTTAGGATAAATTAGGGTTAATGACTAACGGAGTTAACTCCGTTAGTCAATAAGGGCATCTGGTAAATTTTTTTAAAGGTCAGGGGTATTTGGTGAAATTTGAAAAAAGTGGGGGTATTTGGTGAATAAATTTATTTGTCAGGGGTATTTGGTGAAAAAACCGCAAATTATAAGTACAAAGTACATGTTTATTTTTCACTTTAATATTAATGTTTTTTACGATTTCGAATATCAGTATTAACACTAATATGTTGGCGCACACATCGCGTGCATACGAGGCTAGTACACACATAGATGATCGTGAGACGGCCTACTTTATTTTTATTTTTTTATTTTTTTTTCCTTTTGATTGGAGTGAGAGGGACTACTTTCCAGTAATATCATTAGCTTGTACATCTGGCCCATTGCAACAGTTACATATATTTTTGTATACATGCTCGTGACAAACGCGTTGGTTTAAATTACTAATGATAATTAGTCATTGACTTCCATAATCAAGTGGATGCATTACAAATAGCTGTTTTGCAATGTAGCTTATTGAAGCTAGGTAGCAATAAACATTGTGTTAATTTGCAGGTATTGTTTTTGTTTCTTTTTTGTTTTCCATATAATCCAATCCGTTCTGAAATAAATGCAATGCTTCTCACAGAAAGTTCTCATATAAAACAGAGAAGTGTTTCATATGTTTCAGAACGGAGGAAGTATTTGATATACAACTTTCATGTAATAACTTTTGCATACGTCTCTTGCTGAACTTTTGTAGGACACACTTCAACACAGATCAGTACAACCGAAAGCTGATGGTGAGCGGAGGTGCAACAGTTGATCATGAAGATGAGCTTTCGGAACCACTACTGCTCTCTGTAGAAGATATGGTGGAGAAAAGTATTGGATGCTTAAATTCGACTCAAATCTTGCAAGCCATACTCGCGTCTCTACCACCGTTCTTTGACAGTCAGCAAACTTTCATCAGTGTCTTTGCTCATGCTCAACCAGCATGGCATTGCACAGGTAATAATAACAGCAATTTGTCCTGCAGTTCCAATAACTCAGACATATGTGGCCTCTCCAAGAGCGAATGGGCTTGGGATTCGACCAATGTACACACTTCGATCATATCAGAGTGGGATCTCGAGTGTGCTAGCTCATTCATGACTTGCTTCCCTACAACTTGCTACTTTGTAGGTTGCTTCTTGGGTGGGTTACTGCTAGCCACACTTGGTGATTCGAAACTTGGGCGAAAGAACCTCCTCTGTTTTTCATCCTTGGTAATGTCCCTTGCTGCACTTGCCTCCGCATTTTCTCCCAATTTTTGGGTGTATTCAGTATTTCGTTTCATAAGTGGGGTTGGCCGTGCTCCACTTGCCATCTCTGCACTGGTATTGCTGACAGAAAGAGTTGGCAAACGATGGCGGTCACAGGCAGCTATGGTTGGGTTCATTCATTTCTCATTAGGAATATTAGTATTAACTGCTATTGCATATCTAACCAGGGATTCTTCCTGGAGAAACTTGTATCTATGGACTTCCATTCCTGGAATTGTATGTTCAATAGTATGCTATTTCTTCCTCTTAGAATCCCCTAGATGGTTGTTCATGCAAGGGCGAACCAAGGATTCCATGGCCGTGTTAAGAAAACTAGGATCAACAACTCAAGATTACTATACATCCTCTCTTATGACCAACATTAGTACTCAACAAGAGGCACTACATAAGAGTAGCGCTACTTCATTTGCTTCTGTCAAGATTCTAATCAAGAAAAGATGGGCTGTCCAACGGTTGTTAGCTGCAGTAATCTTAGCTTTTGGCATCGGTGTAATGTACTTTGGCATGTTTTTAGGGGTTGGAAACTTAGGTTTCAATATCTACTTAACCTCAACATTTAGTGCATTAATGTCCTTAGCTTCTTATCTGCTCACATTCCTCTTCTGGGTGCAACGATGCAACAGAAGAAGTTCGTTGCTCGGGTTCTGCGTGATCAGTGGAGCAACAAGCATAATGTTCTCCATACTAGGCAAGGATGGTCATGAGGGGATATTTATTGGCCTAGAGCTAGTGTCTCTGTTTTGCGCCTGCATGGCGTACAACCTAGTGTTGATGTATACGGTGGAGCTTTTTCCTACCTGTGTTAGAAACTCGGCCTCATCGTTGGTGAGGCAAGCGATGATTTTTGGCTCGATTTTTGACCCGGTGTTGATTCTTCTTGGTAGGAAAAATATGATTTATTGCTATGGAGTATTTGGCATCATAGTGCTTGTATGTGGATTTTTGGTTCTTGGTTTGCCAGAGACGAGAGGTAAGGTGCTGTGTGATACCATGGAGGAACAAGAGTTTAGGGATTCCACTAGCAAGTCAATAATTTGATTCTCTTTGAAATGAGATGAAAAATCAATTTTTGATATTGATTTGATTTTCACATGGTAAGGTTGTTGAGATTGTTTCAGTGAAGCCTGCACGTTTATCTGCTGGCAATGAAGAAGCTTGGAAACTTCTATGTATGTTGTGCTCTTGGTTTTTAGTATTTAGAAAATTTGACACCATAAAATTTGATATTGTAATATTTTTACATATTAATCTCATGTTTGATTTACTTAATTACATATTGTCTGAAGAGATTGTTTTATTTTTTTTGTCAATTGAAAATTGAAAAATTTAACAAAAGCACGGGCGCGTCATCCTCTAATATGCCATGGTGATGGAAAGGCGGTAGGGAAGAGAAAATAATGAGAATTTAGACCCTTAGAAAACAAATTTTAACCTTTACATAGGACTAATATGAGAAGGATTATTACATCAATTAATACTTATTGTGTGGTAAAAATTTGGTTCTCATCTATCAGCATGACCAGTTCCTTCGACATGTCCGTGGATGTGGACATGCCATATTTTCTCTACATGACCGTCAAGCACGTGTTTTGTAATCCGTGTTGAATAAAGTCAGCATCTGTTGGCTAGTTGAGAGAATAATGGTCAGTATTCGGCACAAAATAAGGAATCTTCGGCAAAGATATTTGATATTTGTAACAAACAATAAAGGTAACTTAGTTAGGATTAGCTAGCTATAAATAGTGGAAGATGTAGCCAAGATAAGGCATCGAATGCTAGCTCAGTCAATACTTATTATTCTACTCTCTCTCGCAATCATATATTTTTCCTTGTGTTCTGATATCAATAATCTCAATAATATAAAGCTGTACACAATTACTTATATCTCTTTTAGCACTTAGATTGATTGTCCGTTCTTATTGATAGATTGATCCTCCTTGGTGAAATTTATCCAAAACAAATAATTTTTCCATTCCCAAAATTAAGAATATTTTCCACAACATGAATGGGAGCTGAGAGCATATCATTAATGAATTGTCAATGCAAATAACGAGTACTCTAAAAATTATGTTCTCATCATCAGGATCTGTAGTCAAGGACTTGAGACAATAGCTTACCTATTGTATATCTTGAAAATATCAAAATGTATTTTTTTTTTGAGGAAAACCGTGGGAATATAAAATGTATTATAAGCTAAAGTTTCCGACTCCAAATAAAAATAATATTGATTAAAGAATTATTCATGACTTCGATTTCTTTTGGAAGATGATTTCTGGTGGTCATATTATTTGACTTCACTAAAATTATAAAACTAAAACAAGAACCATGCTAGCAATAATTAATTCTCTAAAAGAAGAAGCATATTTTTCGTGTAGTTGTATACTCCATGTCCATGAGTCCAAAATAAATAGTCACTCTAATACATTTTTTTATTTTTTATTTTAAAAAGCTACATGGATAGAACCTGGTGGAATCTCTATTTTAGGAAAAGACCGCTAGGAACCTGAACTAGTGGAATCCCTATCTTAGGGAGAAGCCACTAGTAAAAGTAAAGTACATTAGATCACCGACCAACGAAACACAATGGATCTGAGCTTGGGGCGGAAGATTGAAACGGAAATAGAGAGGGAACAAGTGTTTGGGCTGAGAGAACAGGGCAGCAAGGGTTTAGGCAGTGTATGGTTATTTGAATTACAAGTTCATTTAATGCTTGCACAATGATTGCACAAAACTATAAGTAAAAGCTAGGACAACTAAAATGACACAAACAATGTCCATCTGAAATAGTTGTTTGTTCTCACGTTTGTGTCTGATCTGTTTCGAGAATGAGCAAATCTCGCTTTCTTATAACCACCAACTACTAAGTGAATAATGAAGCAAAAAGATCACACACAATAAGTAAAAATTACTGCCTCCGTTATTTTAATTGTTACACTTTTTTTTTTGGCCGTTTTTGTTTAATGGTTACTGATAAGCTAAAGTCATATCACCTAATTAAAAATAACCTAAGGTCCACTAACTAATAATCAGGGAAGTCAGGATCGAATCCACGGGGAGATAACTATACTATAATGTCTGAACTCTAATATTATACTAACTAAATCAAATGAAAATGGAGTTGATTTACTAAACTAATTGCAAATATCAAATCACAAATATCGAATAAGGAAAAGACTAAGGAAACGGTTCACCATATATGCAATTCAGGAAATCAAGAATGACTGAAAAAACTCAATAAATCAATCTAACTAGGGCACAAGTAATTTCTCTTGAACTTACCTCCCAAATCTCACTAAACTGCTCTCGCATGGTCATAAATCGCTAAGCCTACTATTCATAGCGTATACAAAATCCTACCCTCTCGATCTATAACTTTGTATTGCAATAATAATCAACACAGTTGGCCAAACTTGTAGATTAATATAAATAACTCAATAGGAAGAATCAAACAATTAAACGAATTAAATAATCATTCAATCAATCACTCATATGCATACATAGATCCCCAAATCCCTAGAAAGTAAACTACTCACGCATAATTGGGGAAAACATAATCATAATTAAATAAGCAAGCAAGATGATGGAATAACAAGGAAGAATTAAAAAGGGAATAGTAAAGGATGAGAGACAATACCAATTGAAGAACAAATCTTGAAAACAATTCTCTATTGAAATATTGAATGTGTTTGCAAAGTAGACTAAATTAGGGTTCTTGAGAGAATAAGAGGGCTTAGAAAACTAATAAACTGAGTAATAATATGAAAACGTGGTTTTTCTCCTCTAAAAGGATAAGTATTTATATTAAAACAATAACCAGCGCAACACGCGCTTCAAAACACCTAAAAATAGACTCACCCGACTCGCCGTGGGTGGATTAAGCCCGACCGGGCGGTTGTCAGGTCATCTTCCGTATAAGTGAAATAGCGCCCCGCCCGGTCGGCCCCACTACAAAATATTTTCTTTTCATCCAAATCTTCTCCAAACAATGAAATTTGGCTAAGTAAAGGCCCCCGAGCAACCAGAGCGGATTCCGCCCCGGCCGGGCGGTCATCAGCCTACACAATTCTTTATGTTCAAAACTCCATAGCTTCTTCATTATTCGTAGGAATTAGGCAAGTGACCACTCGTTGGAAAGCTATTGAAGTATAGAATATAACCCAACTGAAATCACTGCATTTGGATTTGTAGAACTTGAGATATAATCAAAAGAGTGGATGGGAGTTATTTTTCTACTTATTTCACTATTCACTTTGCTTCAAAACTCTTCCAACTCAATGCTCGTGCTCTCAAAAGTATATCATCTCTTATAGTGATATAAGTGAGCAGGAAATGCACCCGAAAATTCTAATTCCTATAATGATTAACCTGAAACTACAAACACAGTACAAGAAGCACATTAGTTTTAAAAATGGCTCCGAAGAGTGCAATTAATACCAATAATCAATTAGGGATGGGGTTAAAAACTCTATATAAAATTGGCATATTAGTTACACTTTCAATTTTTCTTTATATGATAACTTATGACATCAACTTTTTACACTTTTCTACCTCATATACCCACCACCCATTGTATTAATCCACCTAAAACCTTCTCACCTACCTTATTTTTCTCTCTCCTACATTATTTTAATGTTTCGTTTACATTTTCCAAAACCAACCATTGTTTTCTTGTACTTCTTCCTTGTTTTTTGCACAATTTCCGTAGTTCTCCCCCAAAGTGAAGTGCAACAATTAAAAAAACGGAGGGAGTATACAAAAGAGTATTATAGATTTATCACATTAAAGATGCCTATACACTAGTAGAAAAAATGTTGATTTGCGTCTCCTAAATTGCGTCGCACAACAGGAAAACCGACGCAGAAGTCTAGAGGGGCATCATTTGCGTCGGACTCCTATTGGATTCCGACGCAAATCATGCTTCATGTCGGATATAAGTAGCATTTGACGCAAAAAATGTATGTGCGTCAGATACCAGTTACTGTTCGACGCAAATAATTAAATAAGAATTTGCATCGAAGGTATGTTACACGCGACGCAGATCGCTGTATCCCACAATCTGCGTCGTATCTACTTGGCCCACCGACGCAACTCGTCGGCCCAGTTATTATAAAATATATACGATGTGCGTTGGACATACGGAGCCCATCCGACGCAAATGTACTTACACTATATTAAGGCGCGCCCTCGCCAATTCACTCGCTCAACCCTAAGCACCAGCCACCTCTCTCTCTCTATCTCTCTCTTCCTTCTTCGCTTATCTGATTTATCTCTCATCCCATCTCTCATTGGAGATCGCGCCATCATCACGCCACTTCTCCATTAATGCGTGTCTTCATCACGCATTCATCTCTTTTCTCATCTCTCATCGGAAGTCGCCACTTCATGTCGCCCATCTTATCTTACCACGAAATCTTGCCAGTCCACTTCTTATCGCCTTCATCCAAAAGGTGTTGTTGTAGATCTTGGAAAAAACAGAGCAAAATCTTGGCGACGGAAGAGCTGTTGTAGATCTCGAAAATCCTTCGTGATCTCAGAGTTGAAAATCGAGAAAATGGCGAAGGGCGACATTATTTCAGATTTGATGGTGAAGATTGAAGAAAATTGGATTAGGCTTTGATTTTTAACATTATTTGAGATTTGAGGTTTTTTTTTGTAATGTTTTGCCCCTAAATTGTATTGTTAATAGCTTTAGAATTGAGGTTTTTTGATCTATGTAATTCAAGTTGTAATATAATTTTTTCTCATAATTGTTAGGGTTTTTTTGTGTTAGATCTTGTTGTTTTTTTGGGTTCAAACTGTATAATAATAAAGTTTCTTATTTTCTCTTCATTTTTTTCCATTGGCTATATTATATCCAATGGCATTAGATCTGCCGTTTGAAAGATTCACATTACTTAATTTCATTTCTTTCCTTTGGGTTCACATTATTTTGGTTGTTTATTGCATAAATGTTGGTAATCTGCAATTTGAAAGGTTCACAAGAGAGCCAAAAGAATCCCGGTTTGCTCAGTCGAAAACGATAAAAAAAAAAACTACTATTTGCGTCGCATGTAGTGCGACATGCGATGCAAATGACTTGTCATCTGCGTCGCATGTGGCACTACGTGCGACGCAAATGGTTGGTCCCTAGCTGCTGGGGTATGGCTTAGCGTCTCCCATCTGCGTCGCACCTCGAGCCCTGTCCGACGCAAATAGCTCCTCAACTGCGGCGTTTCTTAATCCGACGCAGATCCTCTATCCATCATCTGCGACGAGACCTGTGCCGTCGGACCTATGTCCAACGCAAATGGGGGTCCCAGGTCCGACGCAAATTGACAATATTGTACTAGTGATAGGCTATATGAGGGATCGTTCGTTATCATTTTTCGTGTTTTCAGTTTTCATTTTTTTTTTTGAAAACCAAAAACAAAAATATGTAAACCAGAAATAGTAGTTTCCAGTTTTTTGTTATCAGTTTTCAAAATTTACATTTTTGGTATTAAGTATGACTAATTTTATGTTTATTATACCCTTTATATCATATGACTTTTATATTCATAAAACCCAAAACTGGAAACTTACAGTGATGCCGAAACGGGCCCTGAGTAATGAGTTTCATATAAACCTTTTTTTTTTTTTTTTTTAAAATATACTTCCTCCATTCTATTTTAAATGAAACATATGGTATTGACACGAGGACTTAGAATAAGAGAGAGATAGAGATAGAGATAAAGAAAAAGAGGGGCCCATGTGATGAAAAGGGAGACAGAGAGAAGTAAGTATCAAATATAGTAATTAATGTCTCATTTTTTAAACGACCTAAAATGAAAAGTGTTTTATTTATTTTAGAACGGAAGAAGTGTTAGATTAGTTTAAGAAATTTTATTAGTTTCTTATACTTTAGTACATACACCCATAAATACATAAGATATACATAATTTTTGCAAAAATACATAAATGGGCCCATACATCGGATTTGGTCAACGTTTAAATATGAAATTATTTGAATAAAACTCATACCCAACCCACAAGAATTTAAACCTTGATCCAACATAGATCCATTAGTTTTAAAACCTCTAGACCCAAACCTTTGAAAATGAGTCTGAGTGTTGGATCTACTGCCATCCTTAGTTACAGAGAAAAAGTGAGTTGTATAGTATGAATAGTGCAAAAGTCAAAATATTCCACTTAAAAAGAAACACAAGAAGTATATATGGTTGTGGTTCCATTAATACATTTCTAAGTAAAATTAAATTATTGAGCTGCTAGTGTTATCCCTATGTTCTTGTTCCTCCATGGTATCACAAAGCACCTTACCTTTCGTCTCAGGTAAACAAAGAACCAAAAACCCACAAACAAGAACTGTGATTCCAAACACCCCATAGCTATATATCTTATTTTGCCTCCCGTGTAGAATCAACACCGGGTCAAAAACCGAGCCAAAGATCATCGCCTGCCTCACAAGTGATGAGGCCGAGTTTCTAACACAAGTGGGAAAAAGCTCCACTGTATACATCAATACTAAATTGTAAGCCATGCAAGCGCAAAATAAAGACACCACCTCCAGGCTGATAATTAACCCTTGATGACTATGCTTTCCTAACACAGAAAAAATAATGCTTGTTGCTCCACTAATCACGCAGAAGCCGAGCAATGATATCCTTCTGTTGCATCTTGGAACCCAATAGAGGAACGTTAACAGATAAGATACTAAAGACAATAATGCACTTGATGCTGCGGTCAAGTAGATATTAAAACCTAAGTTTCCAACACCTAAAAACATGCCAAAGTACATAAGGCCAAGGCCAAAAGCTAAAAGCATGGATGCCAATAATCTTTTGACAGCCCATCTTTTATTGATCAGTATCTTGAGGGCGGCAAACGAACTAGTCTCCTTTGGCCCCTTTTGTAAAGCACCCATGTTGTTTATAGTCAAGGTTGAGTAAACTACGCTAGTACTCGATCCTAGTTTTCTTAAGATGGCTATGGAATCCTCGGTTCGTCCTTGCATGAACAACCATCTTGGAGACTCTAAGAGGAAGAAATAACATACTAGTGAGCATACAATTCCTGGAATTGAAGTCCATAGATATAAGGTTCTCCAGGAAGAAGCCTTGGTTAGATATGCAATACCAGTTAATATAAATATTCC
This sequence comes from Beta lomatogona, assembly GCA_947646795.1. NCBI lineage: Eukaryota > Viridiplantae > Streptophyta > Magnoliopsida > Caryophyllales > Amaranthaceae > Beta > Beta lomatogona. The sequence continues at coordinate 84,247 of CANSNZ010000157.1, read as the reverse complement.
TAGTGAGAAATTGATGAACCCAATCATAATAAGCCGTGACCGCCATCGTTTGCAAGTTTTTTCTGTCTGCAAAACTAGTGCAGTAACTGCAAGGGGAGCACGACCAGCCCCACTTAGGAAACGAAATACTGAATACACCCAAAAATTTGGGGAAAATGAAGAAGCAAGTGCGGCAAGGGACATAACAAGGAATGAAACACTAAGGAGATTCTTTCGCCCAAGTGATGAATCACCCAATGCGGCTAGAATTAACCCACCTAATAAGCAGCCTACAAAGTAGCAAGTGGTTGGGAAGCCGGTGATGAACGAACTGGCACACTCGAGATCCCACTCGGATATGATCGAAGTGTGAACGTTAGGAGAATCCCAAGCCCAGTCGCTCTTGGAGAGGCGACAAATGTTAGAGTTATTATTGGAACTGCAGGAGATCATGTTGCTATTACTATTACTACGTGTGCAATGCCATGTTGGTTGTGCATGAGCAAAGATACTGATGTAGGTTTGTTGGCTGTCAAATAGTGGTGCTAGCGTCGTAAGAAGGACTTGTAAGATTTGAGTCGCATTAAGGCGTCCAACGCTCTGTTCAATCATATCCTCTATGGACATTGAAGGTGGGACTGAGTTTTGTCCTGCGGCTTCTTCCTTAAGCTTTACCCCATTTTGCTCCATTGACGTAGTAAAGTTTAGTAATGATGGACGTTATCCTGCACATTAAAGTTTAGTAAGGTAATGAACTAAATAAGAATACGCAGATTAATTTGCCTATTGAGGTTTGGACATGCTTATTATGAGCATGTTTAGTTCAACAGTTTTGGGCCCTAAGAAACATAATTAAATACCTAATCCTTTTTTTCTTGTTTGGTTTAAACCCTCCATAATTAACTACTACTTCTTGGTGATAATGGACTTTCCTAGAATCTTCCCTTCCTTCTGAAGTAACAAAATTCATCTATTGTTGGTAATGTCAATTATTCCCTTTCCATTTCAAAGCTTGCATTAACTCCTCTCTTTAATTCTATTCTCATTTCATTCTATGACTTGAACCAAACATGTTCTAGTCAAGATGATTGGCAAGCGAGTATAGGTCATTTGCATAGATAAAGTAAAAGTAATATTAAAAAATTGATAAAATAAAAGAGAGAGAGTTATTGGAGGCCACTACATCACATGAGTATACTGAGAGAGTGAGAGAAATATAGTTAGTGGAGGAATCTACATCTCATGAGTTAAAGTAGGTTTGGTGGGATAAAACTTTGATTGAAGATGATAAGGCAATTACCAAAATAGTATACATGACAAGTAATTAAGAACAGGCATAAATATATAGATTACATACCACTTTTTGCTTTGAAAACCGTTTGTTTGCACTTGTATTGAGCAGGCTTCGTTTTGGGATTGCAAAGGTAGTTCTCTCGTCTAAGGTATAAGCTGTGTGTGTTTCTTTGAGATGTATTATGTTTGCGTGTATAGCTATCGAATTGATGCGTAATTGTATGAAATTGGTCTGTTGTACTTGTATATGGAGGGATAAGGCTCGCATTTATAATGAATAATGGGAGGAAGAAATGTGATCTATATTAATTGGCTAACGAGAAAATCACGAATCAGATATGGGCTGTGGTCAATATCGCAGAATCAGATCATACTTTGTAGTAGCTAGCAAATAGCGCCTGTCATTAGCTGTTATCGTGATTCTTGTTTTTAGAAATTTTTAAAACAATTAAATCACTCAATGTGCTTGCTGCGCCTCCACACGTCAGTGGTGAACCAAAGTCACCTCCATTGAATTTTCTTTCTCCTATAAGTCCAAGAAATGCTTAATCTTGAATCGTTATGCATGAAAAACACGTATATTATCAGTGTCAATATCGTAAGTAAATTGAATTATGTTTCACGAATCAATCAATGTTGTACACATATTAATTTATAGATGTTGTACTTTCATGTTATTTACCTTCCGTATTTACCGTACACCGTCATACGGTGTTTTTTTTTTCCTTCTTCTCCATCCTCTACTTCTTCTTCCTCCATCACCACTACCCCTTAGCCACCATTGCCACCACAACTCCCCCACCCCTGCAGCCACCAACACTTCCCCACCCTTGCATCCCCACCACCCCCACCCCCTGCCCCCTGCGTCCCCACCAGCAGCCTCCCCCACCCCACCCCTCCCCCCCCCGCGTTCCCACCAATAACACCCCATGCCCCTCCCCCGCCCCCGCATTCCCATCAACACCCTCCGACACCAAGAGCAGCCCCCTTGCAGCCTTCCTCTTCCCCCTTCACCTCCATCCTCTCCCCCCTTCGCCCCTACACTCGTCGCCTCCCTCGCCCCCTCCCCTCTCTCCTCTCCCTTTGTCCCAACCACAAACACGCAACCCACCCCATCCCCTAGCCCCTTCGTCCGAGCAACCCTCCCCCCGCGTGCGACCTCCGTTCTTTTGCTCCCTCTTTCTCCCTTCCTCCACTGCTCTGCAATTTCAATTTTTTTAGGGTTCACCATGGAACTGAAAGTAAATTTCGGTTCTACCATGGCAGGATCAACTATTTTTTCCGATTCCAATATGGTAGAGCAGAACAAAAAAAAATCGATTCCTCCATGGTCATACCGAATTTAGATCGAACGGCCGAATCGGAAAAATTGGGTTTTCTTGATTCTCACTTTCTTGTGTGCTTCTTTCAATGCACCTCTTTGAATTTAAATATCTTTCATTATATATTAGTAAAAATTATAACGATTGAATATTAATAAAGTACTAAATGAGATGAATCAAACAAGACCCCACATAACTATATTTTTTCTTATAAATTAAGAAGGTTCTCTCTAGTCTCTAGAATGAATAGTGTAAGGATTTCAAGTGAGAAAGATAAAAAACAGAGGGAGTACTCTGTACAGAAAATGTTGTTATAAGTACCTATATTACATGTTTACTGAGTAATGTATTAACTTACAAATGAATGGTTTTTATTGATTTATAAATGCTTTATTGTCTAGTTTATAAATATTGGATATAAGTATTTGTAATTTACCAAAATGCCTCTTATATGCAATTATATAATGGATATAAGTTTGAGGCTGGGTAAAGCTCTCAAAGTCCTTGCCCTTATGTTATTTTTATCATAACACTTGCCAGATCCTTTTTCTTTTCTAAACATTGATGAGATTGGTTTACCTTTTCTTTTTGCTTTCTCTATCAGTTTTACTTTACCATATCCCAACATATATATTGTTAAATGAAGGAATTTACTTCATGTGTTAGAATTCATGGGATTTAAGCCTAATGACCATGAGTCTTATGCTTAGTTAATTTGTGATCGAGATGGGTCACATGTAATTAAAAACAAAATGTAACTCCAAATTACTTTGAGAAGACATACTTAGAGTGCGGTCAAGAGTGGAACAAGAGTAGAAACTATTGTTTGGGAACTTGAGTTTGTTGAGAAACTCAAGTGGTGGCTCTTCAAACTAATAGGTTGAACTTAGGTGCTAAATTGGCCTATTTTAGTAAAGTTGATTGTAAAATCCCTCGTGGTCAAGGTTCATTTTCCTATCAGGCCTAGGAGAGTTATGCTCGTGAAATCTCTTGTGTTCCCTTGTGTCGTGATTGTAAATTTGTAATTATGGATCCGACTAATTCTCTATTGTACTCTAAAATTTTGAAAGTTATCCCATGGTAAAAATGAGGTACCCGGATGTGAATTTTGTTCGGGGTATAATGGTGTGTCGTACTTTCATATCCTTATATATTCTTTATATACCTTATCATAATTACACAAAATGATATCATTTATAAGAGAAATAATATCATTATTAGTACTTTTATGTCATTTTTCAGCAAACTTGTATCATTTTTCCTTCATAACACCCGTAAAATCAGCTGAAGAACATGAAGACACTGTTTTAATCTTCAATTCGACAATATATAATATCAATAAAACTTTTTACAATAACTAATCCAAATTTGTCGAATTCAAAAAACCAACAAAGCTACTCACAAAAAATCAGATCCAAATTTGTCGATTTCAAAAAAACTAACAAAATTTGTCGAATTCAAAAACGACAAATTATTTCTCGAGTTCAAAAAACCATCTAAACTGAAGGACTTGTCGAATTCAAAAACCAACAAAACTCTAGAAATTCATATCTAATTCCGCGCAACAAACTCTTCTTTCTCTCCTGCTGCAGCTGCTCCACCACCTCAGTCGCCTCCTGCATCACTCGACTCTCCCTCATAGCCTTGCACACTCCTCTTCTCTCTCTCTTGTTGCCCCTCTCTCTTTCCTCGTGGCCTGCATCCGCGTTGGCCCCTACCACCACCTTGAAAACCCTAGAATAATCACCTATGTTTTCTGGTGATGATATTTCATCAACGGAGGAGAGAAAAGATAGCCAAACTCGTCGGACGAAGTCGACAATGGCTCGCTAGTCGTTCCAGATGAAGAAACAAAGAAATGAGATAGAGGAATTGCAGGGTTTGGTTTGGGTTTGTTATGGAGGAGAAGAAGGGGAAGAGTGAGAGATGAAGGGGGGGAGGAGGGTTTGATATCACACGTATGAAAGGTTGTAACATCATTACTCAAGGTGTAAAAGTTACGCACTAGAATTTCGGGAAAAATAAAGTACGCATAACCATCACACAAAAATTCAAACCTTCCTATTGTAGTGTTCCTAAGTAAACAACTAGTGTTCCTAAGTAAACAACAAACATCAAACAGCCCATGTATGTACAAACTTTCAATTCGAATAATAAAGGTACAAATGATGAGGTGCTTTTAGAAGCACCTCAAACTACGTATTCATGAGCATATTTTTTTTCATATCTCTCACATGTTTATATTTTGCTCATGAGAAAAATATAAAATATGCAAAATATAAAATGTGCAAAGAATTGTAGTAAATACTACCTGGTAAAGGATAGTTATCAATTCCATATACAAATTTTGGTAAAATACTTACTGCATTAGAAAATGTTTCCTTCTTCAATCTCATGAAACGATCATAACAATTGATATGAAGCGGAAAAAAATTATATAGAAATTATATACTATATATGGTTCCATTAATAAATTAATTCCAAGTAAAATCAAATTATTGAACTGCTACTGTTATCCTAAAGTTCTTGTTCTTCCATGGTATCACACAACACCTTACCTCTCGTCTTAGGCAAACAAAGAACCAAAACCCACAAACAAGAACTGTCATTCTAAACACCGCATAGCTATACATCTTGTTTTGCCTCCCGAGTAGAATCAACACCGGGTCAAAAACTAATCCAAAGATCATTGACTGCCTCACAAGCAATGAGGCCGAGTTTCTAACACAAGTGGGAAAGAGCTCCACTGTATACATCAATACTAGATTGTACGCCATGCAGGCGTAAAATAGAGACACCACCTCCAAGCTGATAAGTAACCCCTGATGACTATGATTTCCTAATACAGAAAAAATAATGCTTGTTGTTCCACTAATCAGGCAGAAGCCGAGCAATGAAATCCTTCCGTTGCATCTTGGAACCCAGTAGAGGAATGTTAGCAGATAAGATATTAAAGATAATAATGCACTGAATGCTGCGGTCAAGTAGATAGTATATTTTTTTGGTGCTATGAAATTTTATATAATATATTATGGTAGGATATTCACAACATTTGGAATTAAATGTCATACATTTTACTTTTTTTTTTAAAGAAAAAATTCATTAATTGAAGGCCAAACGGCATCTACAATATGTATGAAAGAAAAACAAGATACAATTAAACAAGGCTAAATCAAATTCGTCTTCGAAGGAACTACAATGAACCAGATCGAGCAATACAGCGCAGCCCCCTTGTATTTGCTGAATCAAGCAACTATTGATAAGGAAGTCTATTGTTTTGATGTAGTTTGGGAAGAACATTCTTGACCGAGTCATGTTGACCGCATCCGAGATTCTAATACCTTCATGTTGAGTCTCGAACTTCAACCAATGTGAACAATTTCTCATACCTAAAAACAAAAAAACCATACTCACAACTCCCATAGGAGAGAAGGAGATTTCCAAAACAGAAACTAAAAACCCCATAACAGGGTTTGAAAAGATCTCATAAAGAGAGACTAATTTATTAAACAAAACAAGAAAATGAATTAAAAACTGAAAATAAAAGGGGAAAAGGGGCTTACCATGGATGAAATCATCCATGGCAGCCCCTAACTGATGAAAGAAGGGGTAGGGGAGGCTAGGGATGGAGAGAGAAAGAGAGAGGGGGGAGGCTAGGGTTTGATTAATCAAATAATACGGTTTTACAAATATCAAAAAACTTGAATAACATATTTTCATTTAATTTCCTGCTACTATCTATCATTGAAATCTTTCAAAAAAAAAGAAATCTATCATTGAAAAGTTAATATCTCTTACTAATATTGTCTCCCCTCACCTACCCATAACCCACCACACAAAAAAAAGAAATTATGAGTCAAGCATTTCTATAGCAATAAATTGTTAGTATTTTTTTTTTCTTATATCTTCTTTCTTAAGTAGATTGTTAGTAGTAATTTAGGTACATGAATATTTTGAAAATTGTAATAGTAGCATATTAGTTGATTTCAAGTAATTAAATAATCTCATTGCTAAATTGTTTATTTGTGCAATATAAAATAAAATAAGAAAATCAAATACAATTACTACCTTAGCTTTGTCATTCCCCATACGAGACAAATGTTTCATTTCTTATCTTCTTTTTTTAATTCAAAGATAAGGAAAGAACTAGAAGAAAAGAACAAAGAAAACAACTAAGACTACAAAGAACTAAACTACACCCCTTAAGATCTTCTCCTACAATAATGTCTACACCCCTCAAAAGCCTACAGAGGAACTAATCGAGGGAAAGCTACACCCCTCAGATCTTTTATGTCTCATTATTATATTTGTAGTGAAAATTAAAACTTTATAGTACTGTCCATTCCTCCATTAGACAAAAAGTGAATTTCTCCACAGACAAATAGCATAATAGAATTTAGAAATGAGGATGAGATACCTCTTCGAATTTACCAAAATAAGCAAGCAAAGCAAAGAGATAGATGCGGACAGTCACCACTCACCAGTCGTGCCCCCAGTCACCGGCTCGCCATCGCAGCTGCCAATTCATCAAGTCAAGCAAGGGCTTGTTTAGTCTTCAGATTTTCATATCTAGAAACGAATTATAAATAGAAAAAACTCCAATTCGAAGTTCCAAGTGTGAAACTTGGTCAATTTCAGTTACGTAATTGATAATGGTTGTGAATTAAGATTTGAGAATTGAGGTTTTATATTTTTTTATTTTTATTGGGGTTGCCTTCTGTAGAATTTGTGCCTTGAATCTGGTCAGAAGTGGTCAGGGTATCAGCAGCAGCTCGAGAAGTGGAGCGCCCGATGGCATCGGCCGTGTTTGCCCGATCGGGTGTCGTAGCGAATTACGACTCGTGCGATAGCCGCCCGATCGGGCCCGAGACGACTTTTGTTTTGGCAAGTATCGCCCGACCCGATCGGGCGGTGTGCAATTTGACACGGGGATGCGTTTTTCAGATTTACTTATAAATAGGTTTTAAACCTAGTTTTTTTGATAGACGATTAAGTCATTAATCACCTCTGTAATTCTAGTTATCCTTCTCATCAATAATATTATTTTCTCTCTGCCCGTGGACGTAGCCAACACTCCGTTGGTGAACCACGTTAAATCTGTGTGTGATTATTCTTTGTTTTGCATTCAATATTTGTTCTTTCTCACATCTGTCATAACAAATTGGTATCAAGAGCTTTGTATTCGATCCGGGTGAGAAAGATGTTGGGGATGAATGTGAAAATTGATAAATTCACTGGGAGAAATAGTTTCAATCTGTGGCAGATCAAGATGCGTGCTTTACTGAAGCAACAAGGTTTGTGGCACCGTTGGCAAAGAAGTCATCGGATTCAGAAACTGCTGAGATGGCCGTTCTGGAGGAGAAGGCGCATTCAACAATTATGTTATGTCTTTCTGATGACATAATTACTGAAGTTGCGGAGCAGGAAACTGCTGCTGGTCTGTGGTTGAAGTTAGAGAGTTTATACATGACGAAATCTCAAACCAACAAGTTGCTTTTGAAGCAACGTCTATTCAGCTTGCGTATGCAGGAAGGTATGTCTCTGAGGGACCATCTAGATAAATTGAATACTATCTTGCTAGATCTTCGTAATATTGATGTTAAAGTAGATGATGAGGACTCTGCTTTAATTCTGTTAGTATCTTTGCCTTTATCGTATGAGAATTTTGTGGATTCTTTTATTGTTGGGAAAGATAGTCTGTCATTAGAAGAAGTAAGATCTGCTCTTCATACTAGAGAAGTCCGTCATCGGGCATCCGGGTTCTAGTACGAAAAATCGGACATCCGGATTAGTTGTCACTGGGGGTAAGGGACAGGGAAAATCTGGTAAAAAGAAATCGAACCATAAAAATTCGAATTCTAAGGGTCCTAAACCTAATGATGTCTGTAATTACTGTAAAGAGAAGGGGTATTGGAAAAATGAGTGTCCTAAGAAAAAGAAGCAGCAGGACAAGAATGAAGGTTATGCTGCTCTGGCAGAAACTGATGGTAATTCTGAGGAAGATTTGGCCCTAGTTGTTAATAACCTATCACATTATAGGGATGTGTGGGTTCTTGATTCTGGGGCATCGTATCATATTGGTCCCTGCAGGGAGTGGTTTTCAGCTTATGAGCAGATAGATGGGGGTAGTGTTTCTATGACTAACAGTGCTGCCTGCAAAGTAGTTGGAATAGGCTCCATCAGATTGAGGACTACTCATGATGGTACATTATGTACCTTGAACGAAGTTAGGCATGTTCCACTGATGACAAAGAATCTGATATCTTTGAGTCTTCTTGACAGTAGAGGTTTCAGTTTTCAAGGTGAAGGTGGAGTAATGAATGTCTACAAGGGTTCGAAGGTAAATCTGAAAGGTATTAAAAAGGGTACCTTATATTTTCTTTAAAGGTTCTACTGTGACAGGTTCTGCTGCTGTTGCATCATCTGAGGTTCCCAAGGAGGATATGACCAAGTTATGGCATAGGAGACTTGGACATATGGGTGAAAGGGGGATGCAAATTCTGTCAAAAAAGGATATTCTGTGTGGGCACAAGGTGCAGGACTTAGAGTTCTGTGAGCATTGTGTGTTTGGGAAGCTTCATTGCAGTAAGTTTTCAAAGGCTGTGCATACTACAAAGGGCACACTTGATTATATTCACTCTGATTGTTGGGGTCTTTCCCGAGTTGAGTCTATTCGAGGTCACAGTTACTTTGTGTCGATGATCGATGATTATTCAAGGATGACTTGGGTAATTGTGATGAAGCATAAAAGTGAGGCTTTCATGAACTTCAAGCAGTGGAAGGCTTTGGTGGAAAATCAAGTTGGAAGGAAGATCAAAAGACTGCAAACTGATAATGGTCTGGAATTTTGTTGGTCTGAGTTTAATGAGTTCTGCAAGAATGGAGGGATTGCACGCCATCATACTGTCAGGAATATTCCACAGCAGAACGGGGTAGCAAAACGCATGAATCAGACACTGTTGGAGAGAGCGAGGTGCATGCTCTCTAATGCTGGGTTACCTAGAAGATTTTGGGCAGAAGCTGTAAGTACATCTTGCTATCTGATCAACCGTGGACCTCACACTGGTATTGACTATAAAACACCTTATGAGGTGTGGTCTGGTAAGCCTGCAGATTATTCTCTGTTGAGAGTTTTTGGTTCTACTGTTTATTATCATGTAAGTGAGGGTAAATTAGAACCTAGAGCTAAGAAGGGTGCATTTGTGGGTTTTGGGGGTGGAGTTAAGGGCTATAGAATCTTGTCACCTTCTGAGAGTTGAGTTATACTTAGTAGAAGTGTAATATTTGATGAAGATTCTATGCTTAACCCCACTGTGAAGTCTATGGTAGTGTCTGTTGGTAGTGATGTTGATAAGCAGGTGGAGCTAGAAGTCACTTATGATGGGACTGAATTACAGCACCAAGGTGGAGAAGATCAACATGGTGCTACTGAATCTGATCCTTCTAGTCATCTATCTGCCTCATTTGAAGCACATCGAACTAGTATAGCACTTGATAGAGCTAGAAGAGTTGGTGTGGGACGTCCTAGGAGGTATGGTTTTGAGGACATGGTTGCTTATGCACTGCAGGTTGCTGAGGAGGTGGAGGTAGATACTCATGAACTATCCACCAACAAAGAAGCTGTCTCAGGTAGTGAGTCTGCTCAATGGCTCGCTGCTATGGGAGATGAAATGGAGTCTCTGGATAAGAATCAGACTTGGGAGCTAGTCAAGCGTCGTAAGGAGAGAAATATTGTCACCTGCAAATGGATTTTCAAGAAGAAGGAAGGGACCTCTCCTTCTAAGGGGGTCAAGTATAAAGCTCGGGTTGTTGCAAGAGGGTTCACTCAAAGGGAAGGGGTTGACTATAATGAGATTTTCTCACCAGTTGTTAGACACACTTCCATCAGGGTGTTACTAGCAATAGTTGCATATCAGGATCTTGAACTTGAGTAACTAGATGTGAAAACAGCTTTCCTACATGGGGAGTTGGAAGAAGAGATTTATATGACTCAGCCAGATTGGTTCCAAGTTCCTGATAAAGAAGACTATGTTTGCAGACTGAAGAAGTCCTTGTATGGGCTAAAGCAATCTCCTAGGCAGTGGTACAAAAGGTTTGACAGCTATAAGATTGAATGGGGTTACAACAGGAGTCTGTATTATTGTTGTGTGTATCACAACAAGCTGGATGATGAATCATGGATTTATTTGGTCCTGTATGTAGATGATATGCTTATAGCTGCAAAGCCCAAGTCTGATATTCAGAGGTTGAAGGGTCTTCTCAATGCTGAGTTTGAGATAAAGGATTTGGGTGCGCGAAAAAGATTTTGGGGATGGAGATTTATAGGGAAAGAGATCAGAGGAAGTTTTTCCTGTCACAGAAAGGCTACATTCAGAAGATTTTGTCAAGGTTTGGCATGTCAACAGCTAAGCCTATAGATACTCCAAGTGCCTTCAATAATCATTTGTCTGTTGCTTTTGCACCCAAGTCTGCTGAGGAGAAGGAGTACATGAGTAGGGTTCCTTATGCTAGTGCAGTAGGGAGTCTGATGTATGCTATGGTCTGCATTAGGCCGGATCTTGCACATGCAGTCAGTGTTGTTAGTAGATTCATGGGTGATCCTGGTAAGGAGCATTGGCAGGCAGTCAAGAGGATTTTTCGTTACCTTCGAGGTACGTCTGATGTTGGTCTCATTTATGGCAATGATACTCAGTGTTTAGTTACCGGTTATTCTGATTCTGATTATGCTGTAGATGTAGACAGTAGATGGTCTATGACTGGTTATGTATTTTACTCTTGGTGGCTGACGCGCTCGTTGTAAACACGTCAAAGATACCTAAACTACCCAATATAGGGCAAGTAAAGGGTCGAATCCACAAGGACTAAGGGAAGCACCAATAAGTATCGATTTATGATAAGCTAAGCAAAGTCTATGTTTTTGAAGATTTATAGATGAAAAGACAATAAGAAAAATGACTTTGGGAAGGGGTATCCACCAATCAACTCATTCACAAACCAAGCAATCATAATGGGAATCAACAATGGGGATCAATTGAGGGAAATTGTTCATCCATTGATACTCTAACCACTCTCTCGAGCTAGCTAGATTGGCCTAGTATCTTACCGAAGACCTATTCTCATGGCTAAGGCATTCAAGCAAGCATATCCATAAACATGATGAACTTAAACAAGCAAACTAAGTCCCCTACGCTAGGTAGTCCCTATTCTCATGGTCCTTCAAGCCTAATAATCGATTTGAGGCAACCCCTTAACTTCATCTCTCGATCCTTCACTAAGGGTACCTAAATTATGCTCCTATGATGGCCAATCACACAAACATTCATGAAAATACCAAATCAATTAACCAAAATTATCCCAAGTCAAAACCCAATGTTGGATTTAGAGGTTCATGAACTCATTAATGGCTTCAAACCCTTCTCAAAGAAATAGCTACTCACAAATCATGATAAATTATAAACTAAAAGACATTAACAACTACTAACATGAACTAAAACAATAATCTAGGATGAACAAGTAAATAGAGTGAAAATGACATGAAAATAAGAGAATAAAGCAATAAAATATGAGAGAGAGTAAGAAACTATCATTAAAGTTGCAAGGAGCCTCCAAATCTTCAAGTTTCCTTCTTAGATTCTTCAAATTCCAAGCTTTCAACAAGTTTCTCTCACTTCTCTCTCTAGAAATGAGATTTTCTCTCTCCTAGGGTTCTAAGAATTTCAAATCTCCCTTTATTCAAAAATAATGTAAATTAGCCTAAGTTAAAATAAGAGGAGTCCCTCTTATATAGTCATAAGAAATAAAACAGAAAATTACAAAACAACCCCCGCATTAAAACAAACAAAGTCGCAAAAAAGGTTCCGGAAAAATGACCCGACCCGGGCGAGGTGGATGACCCGAGCACTCGGGTGGCCTGACCCGAGCCCTCGGGTCAGCTGATCAGGATTGAAATATGTGTTCTCCGCAGATTGACCCGGGCGGGTCATTTGACCCGAGCGCTCGGGTCAGTTTTGAGTTTCGTCAATTCATTTTCAAACGGCCATATCTCACTCGTTTTCATCGAAATTCAGCTTGTGACCACTTGTTGGAAAGATATTGAGCAAACTTTCATCTCCAACTTGAATTGCTCAAAAGTGTTTTGTGTGATGAAAGTTATGGCCATTTGAAGTTGACCCTTGTGCGCAAACTCTTCCAAAACTTCTTATATTTGCCTCCGGAACTCGGTTATGCTTCCTTGATGCTTCCATTTCCTTCCTCTTCGATATTAATATTCGGGGTTATGCAAGTGTCCTCCAAGCGTGCTCCTAAGTCCTGAAATGAAACAAATCGCCCAAAGAAAGTGCATACAAGCAGGAAAATTGCACAAATTAAGGAAATAGCTAACAAACTAGCCTAAACTAACTCAAAAACAACTATAAAACCAATTAAAAACTATCAAAAAGTAAAGTAATAAACAAGATATCAAACTCCCCGAAGCTAGATCTTTGCTTGTCCTCAAGCAAAATAGTTTAAAACACAAGTAGGAGAATGAAAACTTATTTGAAAACAAAATGAAGAAGGAAGGGGGAAGAAAAAATGAAGAAGGAAGGGGGAAGAAAAAATGAAAAAGGAAGGAAGGATAAAGAATTTACACTAACTCACTTTCGTAGGAATCACGATTGCATTTAGCACATGCAGCAAGCTCTTTAAACCCCTAGATCGCTCTAGAGGGCGAGTGGGTTCTCGCGAGGGTTTCCAAATAGTTTTCAAACCCACAACTCTAGTTTTTCATCAACCCTTTATTCAATCAAATTCAAAATTAATGCCCAAGTCAACTATTAATGAAATGGTTCACAAGCAAAGATAGAGAGCAACTTTCAAAACAACTAATTTCCAAGTGTACTCATAGGTTATGGGTAGAGAAAGAAACTAATCAAGATTGCAATAGGACACCTAATTAGGCTTTTTACTCGCTCATTAGAGAACACCTAGCTATCCAAAAGACTTAGGGCCCTTCAAGTGTTATAAAAGCTCAAACCACTAGTCCACCATCCTTAGACATACAAATAGGCCTTAGACTCTACTCTACTCAAAACTTTAGAAAAATAATACTAAGTGTGGGAGGCATCCACAAATGGACCTCTTTTATTGGAATTGTTCAACTCTTTTTGCTTTTCGTTTTTCTTCACTTTTTTTTCATTTTTCACGCCTTTTTTGACTGTTTTTGACTTTTTCTTTTTCCCTTATTATGGGAATTTTTGCTATACAAATGTGAAGCTACTCACTAAAGAAAGACATAAGAACTTGTGGCTTTTTGTGCCACTTATTGCATACAAAGAGAAATAAAAACTAAGTTTCTTATAAAGCTTTTGTTTCGGGACATGATGAGTACATCTAGGGGCACAAGGGACCGCAAATTTGAAGCTAAAATTATCCAAGCATGAGCAACTTAGTCAAGATTCAAGACTAGGCATCCAATTGATCATTCATTAGTTTCATTTTGGTAGATTCTAATGCAATCAAGATTAATCAACTCCTAAAACACCATAACCCATGCTCACACTCTTCCAAAAGAAGCATCTAAACATATACTCAAAGTCAAAGCAAGGAATCCACATTATATCATTACCTAGCATCTTCCTTGGGCAAGGAAACCAAACTTTTATCTAAAACTAATACTTCTTTTTGTTTTTTTTTTTTTCAATTCATTTTTTTTTCTTTTTTGACTTTGTTTGAACTAGAGAGAAGGAAATCAAAACTCGAAAGAGAAAGAAATGAAATGGAAAAAAAGAAGATAATTAATTTTTTTATATTTTCATTTTTTTGTGAAAATGGGAAAAATAAAGAAATAAACTATACACACCTCCCTCAAGCTAATAAATAGCTACTCCCCCAAGCTAGAATAAAGCATTGTCCTCAATGCTTGAACAAGACGATCAAAGGGAGGGAGGGAGGGAAGAAACATTCAACCAACAAGCATATGTTCCACAAATCATAGAGCATTGAAGAAAGAGCAAAAGGAAGGAAGCTACCGGATAGTAGGTGGGTGCAAATACCCGCAAATGACCCAATATCTCCATTTGTAATCAACTTTCTTCAAAACAATGATTTGCTTTCCATGTACCATTGAGAACGAGTGTTATTCTAATTATGTACCTAAATCAAAATCAAAGATGGAAAAAAAAAATGAGTAAAATTCAAGTAAAAAATGAAAGCAATAAATCACGGGTTACTTCCCGAGAAAGGCTTATTTAAGGTCCTAAGCTTGACCTTTCTAATAAATAGCAATTCAAAGATCGCAAGAGTTTGTCAAATGCACTAGCACACATTTCCATTATTATAGCATATGCAATACTTAAATAAAAAGCATGCACAAAATATAGTGTAATTCTATGCAAAAGTTGAGGAGGGGGATGCCTAAAAGAAGTGGAATCAACAGAAAAATCAAGAAAATAGGAAGAAGAAGACTCAAAAGAATAAGAAAATGAACAAAAAGTCGGCAAATTCTCCTCGACAAACTCTTTTTGCTTGGCAATCTCACTCATTTCCTCAAAAACAACCAAATTGGGCACTTGAAGGGCAAAGGAGGAAGGGGGCTCATCTAATGGAGGTAATTTGGATAAATAAGGGAAAGAGATGGGAAAGGAAGGAACTAGGTCGATGTTTCTTGAAAATGGGATATAAGGTGAAGGAATAGAAACTAAGGTTCCATGAATGACTTCTCCTATATCACAAGTCTTCAAATCACACACTTTTTTAACCTCCTTATAAACATCTTTGCCATCATCTAAATCCTTAAAAACATCACCAACCATCAAATGAGGTATCTTACCCTCAACTTGACCAAGATCTTCACTCAAGTAAGGGGTAGGAGAGGATGGATGCTCTAAAGCACAAGGAGGGAAAGTAAGGTCCAATCCACTAGAGGTGGATGCATGAGACTCAAAAAGGGAATGTATAGACTCATAAACATCCTCACTTTCAACAATATCCTCAATAATGGGTCTTTTCTTCTCAAAAACATACCCCTCATCATCACTACTCCAAAAACTATCATCAAGATCATGGGGTTTTTCCAATTGATTTTCATTTTCAACATACTTCGAATCAACATAATCAAACTTGAGAATGTCAATTTTGCAACCCTGATTTTCCCTAGGAGAATTCAAACCACTTTTCAATTGTAAAAAGAGATCCTCAATGGGTTTCGAGTCAACTTTAGGAAGAGGCTCATAATTGGCACTAGAATTTGCCCCGTTAAGATATCGCTCAAGAGTAAGCTCCAAATTGGATTTCGATGATTCGGAATGCAAGGAACCTTGAAAATCAATTTTGGGGGAGAGACCACAATCAATCATATGAGAATCAATATTGGGGACATGTGACACATCATTGAAATTCATGCACATATTAGAGGAATCATGACAATTTGCATAAAAGTCGGAATCATAAGTGTTCCTAGCTAACCACAAAAAAAAATTCCAAGCTTCATTCGAAGATGTCGCTCGAAAATCACCGTTAAACATATTTTCAACAACTCCTCTAGTATGCTCATTTAGTCCCTAATAAGTAATCTCACAAGATTCCTCAATATCATAGCCATGAAACTTTATAAATTCCCCAAGTCTCTCAAAGTAAACCCAAAAAGACTCATTTTCATATTGAGGAAAAGAAGTATTTGCCATTTTTTTTTTCAAAACAAAAAGAAAGAAAAAAAAAAGGAAATGAATATTCACAAATAGCCTAGACTTACATAATCAACACGAATCAATGCAAGCCGAAGTCCCCGGCAACGGCGCCAAAATTTGACGCGCTCGTTGTAAACACGTCAAAGATACCTAAACTACCCAATATAGGGCAAGTAAAGGGTCGAATCCACAAGGACTAAGGGAAGCACCAATAAGTATCGATTTATGATAAGCTAAGCAAAGTCTATGTTTTTGAAGATTTATAGATGAAAAGACAATAAGAAAAATGACTTTGGGAAGGGGTATCCACCAATCAACTCATTCACAAACCAAGCAATCACAATGGGAATCAACAATGGGGATCAATTGAGGGGAATTGTTCATCCATTGATGCTCTAACCACTCTCTCGAGCTAGCTAGATTGGCCTAGTCTCTTATTGAAGACCTATTCTCATGGCTAAGGTATTCAAGCAAGCATATCCATAAACATGATGAACTTAAACAAGCAAACTAACTCCCCTACGCCAGGTAGTCCCTATTCTCATGGTCCTTCAAGCCTAATAATCGATTTGAGGCAACCCCTTAACTTCATCTCTCGATCCTTCACTAAGGGTACCTAAATTATGCTCCTATGATGGCCAATCACACAAACATTCATGAAAATACCAAATCAATTAACCAAAATTATCCCAAGTCAAAACCCAATGTTGGATTTAGAGGTTCATGAACTCATTAATGGCTTCAAACCCTTCTCAAAGAAATAGCTACTCACAAATCAAGATAAATTATAAACTAAAAGACATTAACAACTATTAACATGAACTAAAACAATAATCTAGGATGAACAAGTAAATAGAGTGAAAATGACATGAAAATAAGAGAATAAAGCAATAAAATATGAGAGAGAGTAAGAAATTATCATTAAAGTTGCAAGGAGCCTCCAAATCTTCAATTTTCCTTCTTAGATTCTTCAAATTCCAAGCTTTCAACAAGTTTCTCTCACTTCTCTCTCTAGAAATGAGATTTTCTCTCTCCTAGGGCTCTAAGAATTTCAAATCTCCCTTTATTCAAAAATAATGTAAATTAGCCTAAGTTAAAATAAGAGGAGTCCCTCTTATATAGTCATAAGAAATAAAACAGAAAATTACAAAACAACCCCCGCATTAAAACAAAGAAAGTCGCAAAAAAGGTTCCGGAAAAATGACCCGACCCGGACGGGTTGGATGACCCGAGCACTCGGGTGGCCTGACCCGAGCCCTCGGGTCACCTGACCCGAGCCTGTCAACTGATCAGGACTGAAATATGTGTTCTCCGCATATTGACCCGGGCGGGTCATTTGACCCGAGCGCTTGGGTCAGTTTTCAGTTTCGTCAGTTCATTTTCAAACGGCCATATCTCACTCGTTTTTCATCGGAATTCAGCTTGTGACCACTTGTTGGAAAGATATTGTACCAAAATTTCATTTCCAACTTGAATCGCTCAATAATATTTTGTGTGCTGAAAGTTATGGCCATTTGAAGTTGACCCTTGTGCGCAAACTCTTCCAAAACTTCTTATATTTGCCCCCGGAACTCGGTTTTGCTTCCTTGATGCTTCCTTTTCCTTCCTCTTCGATATTAATATTCGGGGTTATGCAAGTGTCCTCCAAGCGTGCTCCTAAGTCCTGAAATGAAAAAAATCGCCCACAGAAAGTGCATACAAGAAGGAAAATTGCACAAATTAAGGAAATAGCTAACAAACTAGCCTAAACTAACTCAAAAACAACTATAAAACCAATTAAAAACTATCAAAAAGTAAAGTAATAAACAAGACATCAGTGGCTCTATTGTTAGTTGGAAGGCAACTTTGTAGGCTACAATTACTTTGTCTACTACTGAAGCAGAGAGTACATGGCATTGACAGCAGTTGCTAAAGAGGGAATATGGTTAAAGGGGCTAGTTAGTGATCTTGGTTTTCATCACGATCAGGCCATTGTGTATTATGACAGTTTGAGTGCAATATGCTTAGCCAAGGATTAAGTCCATCATGAAAGGACTAAGCACATTGATGTGAGATATCATTTTTCGAGGAGTGAGAAGAGGGTTAAGGTGAAGAAAGTAGGTAGTGCTGATAATCCTGCTGATATGTTCACTAAACCTGTTCCACATAGTAAGTTTCAACATTGTTTAAACTTGCTCAATGTTCGTGATTGGTAATTGCCCTTTGGGGCAAGTCTGGGGCCTCTAGGGGATAATCTGGTGTCCTTAAGGGAGAAATCTGGTCTGGTTGTCTTTCGGGGCAAATCTGGTTGCGGGGAGAATCTGGGCATTGTGTTCAATGCGTCTGTTATCTGGTTATCTGGTTCATTGTGAGAAGATTCAAGTCAAGGTGGAGATTTGTAGAATTTGTGCCTTGAATCTGGTCAGAAGGGGCGTTTGTCGGCTCCCCCGACCGGATCGGGCAGGCTCGCCCGACCGGGCGGGGTCAACGTATCAGCAGCAGCTCGAGAAAGTGGAGCGCCCGATGGCATCGGGCGTGTTCGCCCGATCGGGCATCGTAGCGAATTACGACTCGGGCGATAGCCGCTCGATCGGGCCCGAGACGACTTCTGTTTTGGCAAATATCGCCCGATCGGGCGGATTCCTCCTGACCCGATCGGGCGGTGTGCAATTTGACGCGGGGACGCGTTTTTCGGATTTACTTATAAATAGGTTTTAAACCTAGTTTATTTGATAGACGATTAAGTCATTAATCACCTCTGTATTTCTTGTTATCCTTCTCATCAATAATATTA
This sequence comes from Beta lomatogona, assembly GCA_947646795.1. Classification (NCBI taxonomy): domain Eukaryota; kingdom Viridiplantae; phylum Streptophyta; class Magnoliopsida; order Caryophyllales; family Amaranthaceae; genus Beta; species Beta lomatogona. The sequence goes on along the minus strand of CANSNZ010000157.1, from coordinate 65,216 downwards.
TTCTCTCTCTACCCGTGGATTTAGCCAACACTCCGTTGGTGAACCACGTTAAATCTGTGTGTGATTATTCTTTGTTTTGCATTCAATATTTGTTCTTCTCACATCTGTCATAACACCTTCATATTAGTGTAAGGAGTTAAATGTTCTTTATTTGATTTTTTCCCCCCTCAAATTGAAATCTTCTTGGAAATATGGAAATTGGAGTAATTAGGGGAGAAGCCAATGAGTCTTTGATTAATTGATGACATGAACTGTCATCAAAGTAGGAACAATTGAAATAAATTGTTGTTTATAAATTTTTCTCAAATTGATTTTTCTTTTTACATTGGCCCCCCTCCTTCCCTAGGCCCTGGGTGGACGCCCCTCCTGCCCAGGCTCAGGGACGACCCTGAATCTTGGGTTCGTCCTTGCATTAACAACCATCTCGGAGACTCTAAGAGGAAGTAATAACATACTACTAAGCATATAATTCCTGGAATGGAAGTCCATAGATATAAAGTTCTCCAGGAAGAAGCCTTGGTTAGATATGCAATACCAGTTAATGTGAATATTCCCAGTGATATATTGATAAACCCAATCATAATTAGTTGTGATCGCCATCGTTTGCAAGTTATTTCTGTCTGCAAAATTATTGAAGCAATGGTAAGCGGAGCACAACCAATCCCACATAGGAAACGCAATAGTGAATACACCCAAAAATTTGGAGAAAATGAAGAAGCAAGTGCGGAAAGGGACATAGCAAAGAATGAAATGCATAGGAGATTCTTTCGCCCAAGTGATGAATCACCTAGTGTGGCTAGCACCAAGCCACCTAATGAGCAGCCTACAAAGAAGCAAGTAGTTGGGAACCCGTTGATGAAGGAACTGGCACATTCTAGATCCCACTCGAATATGATCGAATTGTGCACGTTGGGAGAATCCCAAGCCCATTCGCTCTTGGAGAGGCGACATATAGAGTTATTATTGGAAGTACGCATGAGATGTTGCTATTACTACATGTGCAATGCCAAGTTGGTTGAGCATGAGCATAGATACCGATGTATGTTTGCTGACTCTCAAACAGTGTTGTTAGCGCCGTAAGGATGGCTTGTAAGATTTGAGTCGCGTTAATGCGTCCGATACTCTGCTCAATCATATCCTCTATGGACATTGAAGGTGGCCTGGGACTGGATTTTGTCCTGCGGCTTCTTCCACAAGCTTTGCCATATTTATTGTAAAGTTTAGTAATGATGGACGTTACGCTGCACATCAAAGTTTAGTGAGGTAATGAACTAAATGTGAAGAGGGAGATTAATTGTCCAATTAGGTTTGAACATGCATATTACGAACATGTGTGGTTCAACATTTTTGGGCTCTAAGAAACAGATTTATATACCTATTCCCTTTATTTCTTGTTTGGTCCAACCCCTCATTAATCTATTGTCATTTATTGGTGATAATGGACTTTCCTAGCTTGTTATCTTCCCTTCCTTTTGCAAGTAACAAAATTTATCTGTTTGTGGTAATGTCTATTATTCTCTTTCCATTTCAAAACTTGAATTAACTCCTTTATTTGATTCCATTCTCAATAAAATGATAAAGTAAGATAAGAGAGTTATTGGAAGACAATACATCACATGATTATACATAAAGGATGTGAAAGAAAAATAGTTAGTGGAGCGATCCAAATCTCATGAGTTGAGTAGGTCTGGTGGGATAAACTTTTCTTTACGATAATATGACAATTATTTAAGTACTTACAAGGAACCAAGGAGGGAGAGAAATATATAGATTACACGTACCACTTTTTGCTTTGAAAACTATTTGTTTGCACTTGTATTGAGCAGGCGTCGTTTTGGGAGGTCAAAAGTAGTTATCTCGTATTTCCTCCGTTCCACAATAAGTGAAACATAGGGATTGGGCACATGATTTAATAAACATCACTTTCAAAAGCCAAAAAGTCATAAAATATCCTTTTCATTATCAAAAGGAGGAGAAAGAAAAGCAAACCACACAAGTTTGTGATGGGTACTCTTGTCATTTTGTCACTTTCTTTTTTCCATTTAAGGTATGTTTCATTTATTTTGAAACGTTCTAAAATAATAAGTGTTTCACTTATTATGGAACGGATGAAGTATAAGTTATGACTTTATGTGTGTTTCTTTCAGATGTATTATCTGTTGCGTGTATAACTTTCGAATTGGTGCCTAATTGTATGAAATTGGTCTGATGTATATGGAGGAATAAGGCTCGCATCTATAATGAATAATGGGAGGAAGAAATGTGATCTATATTGGCTAACGAGAAAATCACGAATCAAGATATGGCAGAATCAGATGTTGCAGAATTAGATCATACTCTGTACTAGCTAGCTGGCAAATAGCGCCTGTCATTAGCTGTTATCATGATTATTGTTTTCTGTTGAGAATGCACGACACTGCCAAAATATCCCCATCCTCCCTGCCCGCAAGAGCGAGGGCGTCCTGCCTCTGAGGTGGTGAACCAAACTCACCTCCATTCAATTTTCTTTCTCCTATAAGTCCGAGAAATACTTGATCTTGAACCGTTATGCACGAAAACGCATATATTATCAGTGTCAATATCTTAAATAAATTGAATTATCTTTCACGAATCAATAAATGTTGCATATATTAATTTACAAATGTTTTATTGTATTATAATTGTTGTGTATTTAAACCCAAATGTTGTACTTATATACTACCTCTGCTCCGTTTTAATTTACGCACTTTCCTTTTTGGTCCGTCCCTTTTTAATAGTTATAATGTTACTTTATCTATATAATAAGGTAAAATGTTCAATCAATATTCTCCACTTTTGTACCCCTATGTGGTCCCTTGCCAAATAAATTAACCCACTTAAAACCCTCCACCTACCCCATATTTATCTCTAACTCCCCACTTTTCATAATTCCTCTCCTCTCTCTCCTACTTTTTTCACCTTTTCCTTAGTTATACCCCAAAGCAAACCGTGTAGATTAAATAGAAACAGAGGTAGTATATATATTGAGTCATGCATCAAATTACAAATGAATGTGTTAAGTATGAGGACAGTGTTATGTTTGATTTAATGCGGAACAACAGCAACAATAAAATATAAGTGGGAAAGCAAAAAAGAATATGAACAAAAGACACAAGGATTTATGTGGTTTGGTCAATGTGACTTAGTCCACAGGTGGGGTATTCGGGAGCTTTTCTTTATTCTTCAATGGAGAAACTTAGAGGATTATAAGAAGTCTTATAAAAGGCTTAGAGGTTTTAATCACACAATCAGGTCCTTTTATAGGACATATAGAACCCTAATAATCTCAAGAAAATCCTAAATTAATATGAGCAATAGCAGTCAATTAATTTAGAAAATATCTCATAAACGGAAAAATTACAAAAATCACGAAATTGAAATCACTGTTCATGCCCACCCGGGCAAAACACCAACAATGAGGCAAATGAGCGTGGAAGATAATTGGACCGCCCGTTCTACTAAACAACCCGCTCGGGTGATTCCAAATCTTCTTCTTCGTCGATTTCAAAGAGAACACTTACAATTCTCCACCTTGACTTGAAATCCATGAAACCAAAAACAAATACCATGAATTGATCACCCAAAAATAACTAATGTGAATCCTCCACCTTAAACAAATTAAAATACCACATGCCTACTACCTTTAGGCAATCAAAACGGAAACTTCTCTAACTTGTGAACCGATGCTTGACATATCATATTTTGGTCATTGCCAATCTCCTAAAGTCAAACTAAACCTAACTAGACCACTAACCTAAGTAAAGTGGCAAGCAATGGTCATTCTTTCACAAGGACTAAGGAACATCGAAATGTGTTAATAAATCAACAAGCTAGGCCGAAAAAGAGTCGGAAGGTGTCAACTACCAACTAAAGTCTATTGAACTAAACTAACTACCAAAGAACAAATAGGATTAGGGAAAGAGATCTGACACCAACCAATCATAATTTAGGCAATTAGAAGGGTGAAACATGGAGGGAAAAAAACCAAGCAACTAATTGAGGTTATTTACTCTTAACTAGCTTTAAGCCCTCTCTCAAGGGTGCATAAACTACCTAGGTCACATAATTAAGCCACTCTCATGGTCTCAAACATGCAACCAAGGGATAAGCACAATGTCAATTTATAAAACCCTCACTCAAATCTCACTCTGATGAGTAATTAAGCAAGATAATAGCATAAATGTCAACGTTAATCTCCTATCTCAATTTGATTAAGGTATCAATAAAACAAATATCCAAGTGGCCAACTAGAATGCAAGCAAATAATAATCATGCTATTAATCAATTAATAAGCCCAATCAAACCCCTTAATTTCATATTCCAACACCCAATTCAATCATGGTTGGGTTTTCACCCAAACCCTAACTCACTAACATGGTTGGGTTTTCACCCAATTCCTAACTCACTAACTCCTCCATAAACACAAAAAGGAGAAATTTAGAGAAATTAACAACTAATAACATAATACTAAACATTAATCTAACAATAAAATAAACAAAATAAACCACAAATAATCAAACTAATCATGAACAACTAATCTAAGAAAAACAATTAAAATAAAGCAATAAAAGAGGAGATAGAATAAAAAATGCTCATCTCTATTATATAAGCCATGGGGGGAGCTATGGTATCCCCTTTTGAAAAGACTTTTTAACCCTTCATCCAATAAAAATACTTACCTATTAAGATTTTGAAATTTTCCTCAATCATAGTCCTTCCTAATTTAAAATATGTATATCAAAAGAAGTTCAAAATAGCTAAAATAAACTTTCATAAAAATATGTGTAGTGAAAGAAAAAATTTATGATTGAATAACAAATTAAAATAACTAAAGCAGTTTTCAAATCAATTACAAAATCAAAGACAAAGATTTTAATTTTACCTAAACTTTGAAATGCAATAACAATACCAACATCCATTAACAAGTAATAAAAATACCAAGAAAACAACTTCTTCATCAAGTAATTTTTGTATTTTTTATATACACCAAACGATATTCAATTAGAACTGATAATGATTGTAAATTACATTCTTCAAAATTACACTTAAATGAAATTTAATGATAACCGCCAAAATAATCCACGCACGCATCGCGTGCAAAGAAGACTAGTTGATTAATGGTTGAAAGTTCCAATACAAGTGTCACCCTTTAATCTACAATCTTCAACCTCTCTTTGAGTGTTTTCTCCCTAAACTAATCTATGGAGGCTAAATCTCCTTGAAACTATTATAAAAGTAAGAGTGGTGAATAAAATAAAACTTGACTAATAAAAACTTTTCTTGGTTAAGGGTATTTATACTACTCCTAAAAATAAAAGAGAAAAAGAAAAAAGGAATAGAAAATAGAAATAGGTAAAGGGAGGTAAAGAAAAAAGGGAAAAAGAAAAGTAAACTAAAAAAAAAGTAAAAAGGGGGAAAATAAAAAGGAAAAGAAAAAGAAATAAAAATGGGGGACACGTGAAGTGTAGCAAGTGAGCAAACAAGGGAGAAAAGAAGAAAAAAAGAAAAAAAAATGAAAAACAAAACAACACAAAATCCTCCAAAAACCCATCAGTTCTATTTCTCTGCTGCGCTGAGTTTGCTGCATCCTCACCATCAACGTCCCATCATCATCATCATCCATCTGATTTCCAGCGCATCATCACCGTTCATAGACGGTGCAAATTCATCTTCACCATTGATCTTTTCTTTTTCAATCCAATTTTTTTTGTTGTTTAAGTTTGGCCACGGATTTGCTTCAGTGAATCATAACCGTCGATTTATTAAATGAGTATTTGAAGCACGTTTTTCTTTGAGCGGCCGCTCTTAGGTAGCTCTTAGGTCGCTCATACATTCTGCCTAACATTCTGTTTTGTTGCAAGTTCGAACGGAGCGCCCTATCACGGATGGCATTCGTCGCCCCAAAAGCATCGCTGGGCAAGCAGCGTGGGCTGGGCGCTGGGCGATGGCCCGACGAGGGGCAAAAATGGCACAAGGCATCTGGTGGGCCAAACGAGCTCCAAATGGGCTCAAATTTGGGCTAATAAAGATAATGGTTGAGCCAGATTTTGGATTTGAGGCCCAGAATCAGGTGATGGTTCACGACCATATTTCGGGAGTACATGGAAGCTTCTAGAGGGGCCTAGCATGCTCTTTGGAAGTAAGCTTCTAGGCTAGGGACTTCTAGAATGTATCTAGAGTTTTCCTTGCTGTACATATGTGTTGTAGAATGTCTAGATTATTCTAGGATAACATGTGTGTAGAATCCTCCAATTGAGGAGGTGCGGAATATTCTAGAATTTAGGGAAAGGAGGGATGGAGGCCTATAAATAGGCATCCCCATTCATTTGTACATATCATCCAACATTGTATTCTCTCTCAAGCATTATAAGAGCATTCTTATAAATTCTCTCTCTAGCCATCTTCCATGCTTAGCCATTTTCGTAGCACACTTAGCTTAGCCAAGCTAGCCAAGCCAAGCAGTCGGGTGCTTTGACTTGCCTTCCGACGGGACTGTGAAGCAAGTAGGCCACGTATAGTGACTAGGGAAGAGTCAGTACGTGACAAGTGGTATCAGAGCAGCGACGACCGTTGGGGCGTTGTCGTTGAAGTTGGGTGAGGCATTGGTGCTGTTGTGTGGACGAAGCATTAGTGTGGGTCGGAGTGATGGCATCGCAACTGAAGGACAGTGTTGGTGCATTAGGGGTCGTCGATGAGACCCTACGGAAGAAGAAGCAAACGACCTCGGAGCTCGATGGTCATCTTGCAAAGGTTGAGCTCGCAATGGGGGACCTTGTCGACAGGATGGGGGTTGCCGAGCAAGGAGTTGCGGAGCTCAAATCGGGTATGTCGACGCTTGAACAAGGTATCGACGGGATAGATAGCCATGTTCAAGTGCTCGAACTGGGAGTTGGTGCAACGGCAACGGAAGCCTGGGAGGTTGCCCAACTCCTCGAGAACGAGGTGGCTGACTCAATTCGGGCAGAGTTGGCGCAACTCAAGGGAACCATCATGGGGCAGCTCCAAGCCATGAAGGAGCAACTTGATTCGGTCCGGGGGGACCTGAACTCGTGCAAAGCAGACATGACGCTTTGCAAGGCGGCCGTGGCCGGGGGAGTCACGATGCGGGAAGGACCTAGGATGAAGGTCCCAGAGCCGCCAAGGTACGAGGGTAAGCGTGACCCGAAAGCTCTCGACAATTTTCTATGGAGCGTCGAGAGATATTTCGAGGCCATGCACGTGGAAGACGATGCTTCCAAAATCTGTACGGCAACAATGTATTTATCGAACGACACCGTTCATTGGTGGAGGAGGCGACAAGAAGACATCAAGAAGGGGTTGTGCAGCATTGCGACGTGGGACGAGTTCAAGAGGGACTTGAAGCGGCAGTTCTACCCCGAGAATGCCGAGGAGCTTGCAATGAAGAAGCTACGAGGACTAAGGCAAACGGGGGCAATTCGGAACTACATTAGCCAGTACTCGTCGCTCATGCTCGAGATCCCCGATATGGAGGAAAAGACTCGCCTCATTTTCTTCATGGACGGTTTGCAGAGGTGGGCTGAGCAAGAGTTACGGAGACGTGGAGTCAAGAGTCTTGCAGAAGCCATAGCCGTGGCAGAGTCCTTGATCGAGATTCCGAGGGATTCGAGACGAGACAAGGGCAAAAGGGTCGAAGAGGACGACCCCCGAGGAGGAGGAAGCATCACTTCAACCGAGGGCCAAGTACGCGGATAGCAGCAAGGACAAGGCCCAGTCCAAAGGGGACAGTCGCGATGGAGGTAAGCAACACAAGCCACTTAAATGTTTTCTTTGCGATGGACCGCATATGGCTCGTGTATGCCCTAAGCGACAAAAGTTGAGCGCTATCATCGCAACTTTGGGTGAGGAGTCGAAGACGGAAGCATCGATGGGGGCGATGCGCTTGGGCGAAGAAGCCAAGCTCGCCAATGTACGACTCCTCAATACGTCGAAAGTCGTGGAAGAGGAGCCGAAGAGGGAGGCATCCACGACAACGCAAGGGACGAGCATCAAGCAAGAAGACAGCTTGATGGTCGTAAATGGGTCGGTGAACGAGGTTCACACTAGGGTGCTTGTCGACACGGGGCGACGCACAATTTTCTTGCACTGCCGGGAAGCCAAGAACCTAGGTGTGAAGTTCACCAAGGTAGATGGCGAGATGAAGGCCATCAACTCGGGAGCCACGCCAGTGTTTGGGAGAGCGTGGAATGTTCCTGTCCGCTTGGGGAAGTGAAGAGGAAAAGTCGACTTCTTGGTAGTCGACATGGATGACGAGTCCATAGTGCTGGGCATGGAGTTCCTGGACTCGGTCATGCCGATAAAAATGGGCTATGGTGTGTTAACCATCACAAGCAAGGGGAGCGAGTGTGACATCCATCTCGCAAAAGGCAAGGAAGCGGGCATGAAGATCTCTTCCTTGAAGGCAACATGGGCGCTAAGGGATAAGCGTCCAAGATCGGTCCAGGGACGGATCAAAACCTCGATGCCGAGGGTTAGGCATCGAAAGAAGCTCCGTGGGACGAGCAACAAGGCGAAGCATGAAAGCCACATGCAACAAACGTCAAGTGCTAGCAAAGGGGAAAAGGCAACAAGCACGAGACGCGGGCAGACGGGACTTGCCCGAAGGTCGATCTTGACGAGGTCGTCAAGAATTTGGGTGGGGGAGAATGTCACGGATGGCATTTGTCGCCCCAAAAGCATCGATGGGCAAGCAGTGTGGGCTGGGCGCTGGGCGATGGCCCGACGAGGGGCAAAATGGCACAAGGCATCTGGTGGGCCAAACGAGCTCCAAATGGGCTCAAATTTGGGGTTCCGCCACATTTTAGGCTAATAAAGATAGTGGTCGAGCCAGATTTTGGATTTGAGGCCCAGAATCAGGTGATGGTGCACGGCCATATTTCGGGAGTACATGGAAGCTTCTAGAAGGGCCTAGCATGCTCTTTGGAGGTAAGCTTCTAGGCTAGGGACTTCTAGAATGTATCTAGAGTTTTCCTTATTGTACATATGTGTTGTAGAATGTCTAGATTATTCTAGGACAACATGTGTGTAGAACCCTCCAATTGAGGAGGTGCGGAATATTCTAGAATTTAGAGAAAGGCGGGATGGAGGCCTATAAATAGGCATCCCCATTCATTTGTACATATCATCCAACATTGTATTCTCTCTCAAGCATTATAAGAGCATTCTTATAAATTCTCTCTCTAGCCATCTTCCATACTTAGCCATTTTCGTAGCACACTTAGCTTAGCCAAGCTAGCCAAGCCAAGCAGTCGGGTGCTTTGACTTGCCTTTCGACGGGACTGTGAAGCAAGTAGGCCACGTATAGCGACTAGGGAAGAGTCGGTACGTGACAGCCCGCTCCCCTCTTTGCTGGGAAAGAATCACGCTGGTACTGCGGTGGAGGTGGTGCTGGTGTTGTGGGTTAGAGAAGAGGGTGGTTGCTTAAGGAATGGGTGGAGGATGTTGTGTGATGTGGTGTTGGTTAAGGAGAAAGTGTGGTGTAGGATAGATGATAATGTGTGGTGAATGATAAGCTCTTGCATAGTTGCATTATAACTCCAAAACTAACCCCATCTTTGAAACTTGCAACTCCAAAACCCACACCTACAAGCAAAACCATAATACAATTGGAGGAACGACATATAAAAAATAAAAATGAAAAGCTAAAAGGAAATAAAAATAGAAAACTAAATACGAAATTTAAGTGAATCTATCTATAAAATTACTAAAATAAAGGAAATAAACAAATTACGAAATTAAGAGCTAAAAACTAACAAAATTAACTAAATAAATAAATTAAGCTACAAAAACGAAAAAGTAAGAAATAAAAGTTAAAATAGATGAAAATAAATTACAAATATAATCTAAAACCTACCCTAAAAGTGACATAAATGTCACTTATCAGTGCTTTGACGAACACATAATTCTACTTGAACCATCAACATGGCCTAGATTGAGAGCATAATGCCACAACGCTCAAGCATGCATTGCCCGAATAGGCCCAACTCTCTTCAAACACTTCTTCATTATCTCAAAAAACCAAGATATAAACAATTCTAGAAATTTAAGATTACATCAAAAATTTCTATATTGCAATTGTACTTTAACAAATTATAAAATTACAAAATTGAGATAAGAAATAGCATAACTAGAAACAATATTCTAATGCAATATCCAAGATTGCAATATCATTAAAAAAGCAATCTAACTTAGACTCCAAAAAAAAAAATTATTAACACGATTTCTCGATTGACCAACAATCTCAAAGGCATCCGTCATAAAGAGATCGTAGAAACCGCAACCGGAAATTTTGTAATTCTAAAGTGCATCATCAGCATCAAAATCAGTGTCAACGAAGTTTGTAGAGGAGGACTTCCCATCATCTAATTTACCAGCATTATTTTTTTAACTTCCAACACTCGCTTCTAATATGCCCTTTTACGCAACAATAATTACAAACTTTCCTTTTGTTAATATTCTTAACACCACTAACCACCAAAGCATCGATTGAGATGGACTACTAGATTTAACAATTGACTTATAGTCAATTAAATCTCTCGGCGTTAAGGCATCCCTAACATAATCAAAACTCAAATCATCCCTACCATATAATAGGGTCTCTATATAATGCTTATAAGAAGGTGATAAAGAACATAACAACCTAATAGCCATATCCTCAGCCATATCCTCATTATTGATCTTAACATCGATATTTTGCAAATCCAAAATTATAGAAAATAACTCATCTAAATGATACTCGAGCGGTTTACTTCTTCTATGCGAATATCTTGAATCTACTTTTGATCAGTAATAGATGGTTGGTGACACTTTTAGTCGTATAAAGTGACTCCAACTTTAACCACAAACTTGTTGTAGTAGTCTCCTTAGCAACTCCTCTCAAAACTTTATTAGAGAGACAGTTGAATCGTCATAGATAAAACCTTCAAATCCATATCTTCCCACTCTCCACAAAAATAGCCAATGGCTTTTTGGACACACTGTTAAGAGCCTTGTGACAACCACCTTGAACTAAGATCGCTTTCATCTGAAATTGCCATATGCCAAAATTCACTTGCCTATCAAACTTCTCAATATCAAATTTCATCGTTGACATGATAAAAAAAAAATCAAACTTTCTATGAACACCCTAAAACCTAGTTCTTGATACCAGAATGTTCTATATTAATTTATAAATGATGTATTCTATAGTTTATATATATTGTATATAAATATTTGTTATTTTGCTAGAGTGCCCCTAAAATACATCTTTGAGATTGGGCAAAACTCTCTAAGTCCTTACCCTGTTACCAATTTGTAATTTTTCTTTTCTAAACATTGAAGAGATTGGTTTACATTTTTTTGTTGCTGTAGAGAAGTAAATGATCTCTTTAGTAGTATTACGCTAGGTTTAGCTTTATATACAACCTACAATTTACAATAATGGGTTGTACTAGTAAACATACTAATTACACAAGATAAGCCCAAGACAATAAATACTAAAGCACAAAAGCATATATATAGTAAGAATAATCCCAATACTCCCCCTCAAGTTGGAGTATGAAGATCACAAATACCCAACTTGCGTAGAAGAAAATCAAACTGGCTTTTTCCGAGAGTTTTAGTAAAGATATCCGCCAATTGCCTAGTCGTAGGCACATGTGAGGGACTGATAGTACCATCCTTAATAGCATCTCGCAAAAAATGACAATCCACCTCAATATGCTTCGTACGTTCATGAAACACTAGATTTTGAGCAAGATATAACGCTGATTGACTATCACAATACAAAGGCATAGCCCGAGGATGTTGTATACCAAGACTAACCAATAAACCCTTCAACCACTTTAGTTCACATGTAGTGGCTGCCATAGAGCGATACTCGGCTTCGGCCGAAGAACGTGACACAGTCACCTGCTTTTTGGTCTTCCAGGAAATAGGGGAACGACCCAAAAAGACCAACCAACCAGATAGAGATCGTCGAGTAAGGGGACAACTAGCCCAATCCGAGTCACACCAACCAGAAAGAGTGAAATTGCAATCAGAACGAAGAAGAATACCCTGACCCGGACATCTCTTCAAGTAACACACCACTCGTAAAGCAGCATCCCAATGATCACGACGGGTTCATGCAAAAACTGAGACAAGATATGCACTGAATAGGCTAAATCAGGTCGTGTGAACGACAAATAGATAAGCCTACCTACTAACCTCCGATATTGTTCCACGTCCTGCAACAAAGGACTCGTTGAACATGCTAACTAATGATTTTGTTCCATTGGAAAACTTGCAGGTTTGGAACCAAGTAAACCCTGTCTCTAAAATAATATCAAGAGTATATTTTCGTGGACAAAGGTAAATACCCTCTTGATTACGAGCTATCTCAACTCCCAAAAAATATTTTAATACTCCAAGATCCTTCATATGAAAACAGGTGCTCAAATATTTCTTAAAAGCAGAAAGAGCAGCAAAATCATTCCTAGAAATAATCAGATCATCAACATACACAAGGACATTAATTTTTACCATACCCTGATGTAGAGTAAATAAAGAATAGTCTGAGTAGGACTGCTGAAAACCATACTTTTTCAAAGAATTGGACAACTTTGCAAACCAACAACGTGGTGCTTGTTTTAGACCATAAAATGATTTTCGCAGTCGACATACCTGATCAGGTTTAGCACCATTGAATCCCGGAGGTAATTTTATGTATACTTCTTCAACCAAGTCTCCATGCAGAAAAGCATTGTGAACATCCATTTGATGTAACTCCGAGTTTTTTGCTGCAGCAACGGCTAAAAAAGCACGAACAGTAGTCATCTTCGCCACCGGAGCAAATGTATCTGTATAATCCAACCCCGCAACCTGATGATTACCAAACACCACCAATCGGGGTTTAAGACGCTCTACACTTCCATCATAATTGTACTTCACTTTGTAGACCCATCGACTACCAAGTGCACATTTCCCAGGAGGAAGAGGCTCCATACTCCAAGTACCATTAGCCTCTAAGGCCTGGATTTCTTTTTGCATTGCTTCACGCCAACCTGGGTCCTTCATGGCGTCTTTGAAGGATTGAGGTTCGGTACCTGCTGTTATAGATGCAAGTGGCCCATAGAAAATCTATCACAATTCACAAAATGTGCTATAGGAAATGACATACCTGAGGAATGATCCAGAGTAGATGGAATTTGGGTGGGAGATGGACTCAATTTTCGCAATGTATGAGTAACACAGTCACGCAATTTTGATGATGGAAATTTCTTACGCTTGCCTCTGCCCTTTTCTTCAGCATCAACCACTTGGGTACTACATTCAACAACACTACCTTGCGCCACTTCCTCACTAACACGATTAATGTCAGCACCTGACACCATTACTTCACCAACACTACCTTGCGCCACTTCCTCACTAGCACCATTAATTTCACGAAATGCACTACTGTCATTGGTATGTTGACCAACAAAATCAGTAGTAGCATTTTCATTATTAGGCACAATACCATTATCAACATCATGAGCACCAATTCCACTATCACCAATATATTCATATAAAAAATCATAATCAAGACTCCCAAAAGAGGGTGCGACCACATTTGTTGTATTAGTGTGGGCTTCATTAGTCACAAAAGCATATGGATACTCATTTTCATAAAATTTAACATCTCGAGAAACAAAATAATCACCCGTATCCAAGTCATATAATTTCCACCCTTTCTTACCATGAGGATATCCTACAAAGATACACCGCCTACTCCGACTTTCAAATTTATCCCGCTTAGCCTTTTGGTTATAGGCATAACACAAGCATCCAAAAACACGCAATTCATGAAAAGAGGGTGGGATACCATATAAGATTTCATACGGAGTTTTATTATCAAGCAAAGGAGTCGGAGTACGGTTAAGCAAATGACTAGCAGCCAAGGCACATTCACCCCAAAATTGGATAGGTAAATTACCCTCAAACCTCAAGGCTCTAGCTACATTTAAAATATGACGGTGTTTCCTCTCAACCTTGCCATTTTGTTGGGGTGTTCCAACACAAGAAGTTTGGAAAATAATACCATGTTCTGCAAAATAATCCTTCATACAATTGAATTCAGTGCCATTATGATCACTACGAACAATTTGCACTCTAGCACTAAATTGTCTCTCGATCATAGCAAAAAAAGTATTAAACATCTGAAACACTTCAGTCTTGTCAATCAAAAGGATCACCCACACAGCTGTAGAAAAATCATCCACAAGAGTTAAAAAATATTTTGCCCCACAAGAAGAAGGCACATGATAGGGTCCCCAAAGATCACAATCTATTATTTGAAAACGATAATCTGCTTTACTATCACTAATTGGAAATTTATCTCTAGTATGTTTAGCTTGGTGGCACACACCACAAGCTTTATTTAAAACAATACTGGAACTATTAATAAAAGGGAGAGACCGAACTACTTTGTCAGAGGGATGCCCCAACCTCTTGTGCCACAACTCCGGATTATTTGCACCATCACACTTAGAGCATGAATCTTCAGAATATCATGAAAATAATAGAGTCCGTCTCGCCGTTCACCTACTCCAATCAGGGTCCTCAAGTGTCGATCCTGTATAACACAAAAAATTTTGGTGAAATGGACAACACAATTTAAATCATCTGAAAGATGGGTCACAGAAATTAAATTGCAATTTAGCTTGGGTACATATAAAACATTTTTTAGTACTAAGCCTGGCGCCAAGTTCACACTACCATACTTCGAAGACGATGTCTTCTTACCATCTGGTAGACCAACAGGACATTCTACCATATCTGTGACATGACTCAACAAACTCAAATTTCCAGTCACATGATTTGAAGCTCCCGTGTCAATAATCCACGGGGTGTAAGATGACTCACCACTTAGACGATTTTCGGTAGTGTTCACAGATGCATTACCAAACATGTCTATTAATTTTTGCAATTGTGCTGTTGTTAAACCTGGTAAAGCTGCCTCACTAATGGAACCAGAAGAAGTTGTTGCAACCTCTCCACCGCCAGACATGTTTCCAGCCATCGTCGCGCGAACTTCGGCACTTCTACCTCGACCAACAACACCTGATTGTGATTGTGACGCTGCTGTCCCGCCACTAGTCCTACGACCACCACCAGCACTTCTTCCCCTACCACGTGGTCTATGTTCCCACCCTTCAGGGTACCCATGCTTTGAAAAACAATTAGCTTCATCATGCCATTGGCAACCACAATAAGAACAAATCAAACTTGACTTATCTCGCGCATCCATACGACGTCCACCTCTAATGGAGGACTGAGACTTCACGGCCAATGTCATTACATCATCACGATCAGCCTTGAAACTAGCAGATGCACGATAACGCTCTTGTTGAAGCATGGTTTGGTATGCACGATCAAGAGTGGACAGTGGGTCTTGTGAAAGTAAGTTAGTACGTACATTACTATATAGTTCCTCATTGATTCCATATAAGAAATCATGGAATCGATCTTCATCTACTCGTGCTTGGAATGCTTCGCCGAGATTGCAAGTACACTTACCACACTTACATTGTGGCAAAGGATTGTATGTGGCAAGTTCATCCCACAAGGGTTGTAACATACCAAAATAATCGGCCACGGACATCGTCCTTGGTTGCTTGCACTCTGCCAAAGCCATCTTGATTTGTTGTTTTCTCGGGCCATTGCCAACATTGAACCGGCGCCGCAACACATCCCACAAGGGTTTCGCCTCTTCAAAATACGGTATCGTCTTTTTCAACGAGACATCAGTTTTATTTAATATCCATTGAACAATCATGGCTTGAACGCACCTCCAAGCAACCATCTTCTTCGAGTCGGTCGGCTTCTCGATTGAACCATCAATAAACTCATACTTACACCGTGCCATGAGAGAAAGTCGAACGGATCGTGACCACTCTTCATAATTATTGCCACAAAAAACAATAGTTGTGATGATATTACCGGGACCATCACTAGAACTGAGATGATAAGGGTTTGTCGGATCAATTTTACCACCACCCTTTGCCGGAGCGTCGTCACCAGCCATGGGGTGAAACTAAGAATTGTGCCTTAGCCATCTGGCCTGATACCATGTAGAGAAGTAAATGATCTCTTTAGTAGTATTACGTTAGGTTTAGCTTTACATACAACCTACAATTTACAATAATGGGTTGTACTAGTAAACATACTAATTACACAAGATAAGCCCAAGACAATAAATACTAAAGCACAAAAGCATATATATAGTAAGAATAATCCCAATAGTTGCTCTCTCTACTAGTTTTACTTTACCATATCCCACAATATATATTGTTTATGAAGAAATTTAATTAATTTGTTTAGATTCATGGGATTCAAGCCTCATGACCATGAGTCTTATGCTTAGTTAATTTGTGATCAGACGGGTCACATAATATGGTTAAAAACAAAATGTAAAATCTAAATTACTCCTTTTAATATTATTTTAATTTAACATCTTTGGAATTTATTTTTTTGTAAAAAAGTTCAGGATAATTTAACTTTCTTGACCCTTAGTGTTGAAATGATGGCAAAGTAATAAAGGAAAAACTAATTATATCTTACAATATGTATTTAGTTTATTATATGTGCAAAGCATCATTATGTAATGAGCAAGAGAGCACATAAATCAAGGGTTGAAGTGAAGAGACTTGAGTCCAAGATTGAAGTGAAGATACTCTCAAGTAATGATGCTGGAGAAAGAGCTTAGTTTACATTGAGGTATGCTATATACAACAGAAAAAATTGGCTAAATATAGTAAAAAGGTAAAAAAAAGACTAACCTAGGGGTCATCTCTGATATATGACCCCTCATAGGGGCGGGGGTCATTTATGATAAAAATAAATTTGAAATTATACAATTGAGTGCTCACCGAACTATTATTATTATTGTTTATTAAAGCGATCTACATAATCGAAGCCCCGATTATAATAAAAGATCGGAAGCTAAGAAGAAAAAGTGTTTAGGGTGAGTGGAATTATATTATCAAATTTAACTTATAGATAATTAGCATAAAGGATAAAATTTCTGTTATGAATATCTAGTTTTAATAAAGAGATAATATGAAATACTCAATTGTGATTTGACCTTCGTACTAAATTTCCTTCATACTAAACAAGTGTCTATTTGTGATTAGATATCCTATGCGGTATTATACAATAGGCACTAGCTATAGCTTGCATTTTCAAATTTTATTAAGTTGCTTGCTCTGCCGTTACGAAGCTAATTGAGAATTATTTCCACTCGATTTGCTCTCTGCATACAACACACTTGATTTGTTCTCTCCATACAGCACAAGTGAGTTAGTTATCTTTGTTATATTATGAAAAGGTAATATTAACCATAGTTAGGTTTTACTAAATGTAATATGTTGTATTTAGCCCCTTTTTTGTATATAACATATATGTTTACATTATGTGAATTATATTCTTTGTAAGAATCAAGTAATCGAGTGAAGATAATGGTAAGGAACAAGGGAACCATAACATAAAACTTGAAACATTCCTCTAAAAGAAACCGTTCCCTTGGCACTATTTACGAAACTCGCTTCTATATACTACCTCTGTTTTTATTTAGTTGCAATAAATGCCTCTTTACACAAATATTAAGGAAAGAAGAGATTGTGAGATTTGACCTAATTGCCCATACTTTTGCATGTGGGGTAGGTAAAGTGAATATACAAGGGTCAAATTACCCCAAAACTTTTTACCAAGAAAAGGAAATATTGTAACTAAATAAAAACACCTATAAATAAAAATTGTTGCAACTAAACAAAAATAGAGAAATTATATAGACCAAGTACAGTACAAGGAACAAATAAATGTGTTGTGGAGTCTTTGTGAATACCTGTAAATATATATGTCAATTAGCTTTTTAGTTTTATCCATAACTCTCATACACGTCTGATTTGGTGGTGTCACGGAATTTTTCTGTTAGTTAAGTCTTGTTTCTCAAGCAGAGGAACATGGGTTGTATGTCCTATTTTGTAGGGTTCATGGCTAATAAGTTGGAAGAATATCCTATATACTTCCTCCGTTTCACAATACATGCATCATTTCTCATATGAAAGACTATTTATCAACCAACTTTGACAATCTTTCTCTCAAAATTATGTAAGAAAAAATATAGTCGAGTGGGGTCTTGATTAAATTCGTCTCAATGCAAGGATTTCAAATATCAACTTTTTATAATTTTTACCTATACACAATTAAAGATATTAATGTCGAAAGAAGAGCATTGGAGTGCGTGAAAAAGCAAACGGTATATGTATTGTGAAACGGAGGCAGGCCAGTCCCTGAGCCTGGGCAGGAGGAGCGTCTGCCCAGGGCCCAGGGAAAAAAGCCCCATATTGCGAATTTACAATCTACTGTTTGAGGATAAAATAAGTTTGCACGCGTTGAATTTATGAAAATATAGAGTTGGCTCATTGGTTTACTGAATGTCATAATGATTTATCACTCCACTGCATCTCTCCACGCATCTTAGGTTCGGATCCCACCTTAGACGTTATTTAATTTTTTCAACTTTCTATATTCTTTTTTTTTGGTTTTCTTTTGTTTTCAATGATTATGAAATAGCTTCAACTTCCTATTTTTAGTTCTTGATTTTCTTTTGTTTTCAATGATTTTAAAATAGCTACCTAATCTTTTGTAGGTGGGTTTTCTTTCCTTCTCATATAAAGTAACTATGTCCCTTTTGCTATTTTATACCCCCTCGACTTAATATAGTTGTTCATTTTTTACGTTTACATTGTTCATTTTTACCCCATTTCTACTATAAAGTTACTAATATATAAGAACAAATGTTTTTAGATTTATCTTAATGTATATTAATTTCAAAATATTCTATTTTACATAAAAAATTATACGAATAGATAAAGTAAGATAGTTAAAGATATTAGATGTTAATAAAGAAGTGCATTTGTAAAAGTGAATGTAAAAGTGGAACTGTTAAAAAAGGGAAGGGTTATGTTATTGCCTTTTCTTTTCTCACAATTCAAACCCAGAAAAATATTAAAGAAGTAATCCAAAAGGCCAAAGCACTTACACATATTTTAAGTCAATGACGTGATAAATTAAAGAAGCAAGGTATGATTTATTTTAGTAAGACATGTCATAAAAAGATAACCATCAATCCAGTGGGTATCTTATAAAAAATGTAAGCTTAAATGAATCCAGATTTCATGAGCTATTGAAAAGAAGTCATTTTTAGTAAAATTTTGACCGTTAATATCTTTATATCAATATATGTCGAGAGTAGTAGTTGAAATTAGGGAGGGCCCATATATTTTAGTTCGCCCCAGGGTCTCCAAAATATCGAAAACGGGCCTGAACGGAGGTAGTATATAACTATCTTACCTTGCTTTATAAGTAGAGTTGTTGCACTTGTTCTAATGGTGTGTCTGACCAAGTGGAAATGTAATCGAAGTGTTTAACAGTGTTCCATCTTAAAGGTGTCAATATTTTAGCTCATATAAAAATTATATTATTCCTTTTTTTTTTTACAAGTAATCATTCCAAATTCCAGTCATGTATATTCATCAATGTGAATCATTTTTAGGGTTAAGAGTTTTGAGCGAGATGCATTAAGTATGAGCTTTGAGTGAAAACAACAGAGAAAGTGAGAAAATATACTTAGAGTGAAGTCAAGAGTAGAACAATTGTTAAGGGAAATATTATTTGGGAACTTAAGTTTGTTGAGAAAGTCAAGTGTTGACCCTTCACACTAATAGAATGGTTGCACTTAGGTGCTTGGCTTATTCTAGTAAAGTTGATTTTAAAATCCCTCGAGGTTGACGTTTTTTTTCCTTATTGGGCCTAGCTAGGAGAGTTTCCTCATAAAATCCCTTGTGTTCCCTTGTGTCGTTCCTTTCATATATTTTTATATTCCAAAATGAGTATGCATAACCATCAGTCCATCACACAAGAATTCAAACCCTCCTCTTGTAGTGTTTTTAAGTAAACAACAAACTTCAAACCGTCCATGTATGTGCAAACTTTTTTTTTCTTTTTTTTTGACATCGAGAAAAATTGCATTAATTAAAAGTTCGAAACACAAACTAGAACCATGTTATACAAACGACAAACATAATTTAACACACTAGATGGAGCTTTATTAGCTCTTACAAACCATATAAAGTAAGACCAACAAATAAGTCTGGTAAAGAGTCGCTTGATATCGAAGTCTTCACTGTTCAATGATTGTAACATAACTCGGATGGATATGTCCAGAATGGTGTGTCCACGGCGAATGAAAAGATGACAATGTAACTTTCCAGAGAAGGGCAACCTGCATTAAAAGGGCATTTCATACCTGATGGAAGTGGTGGAAGGAGCGAATTTCGTTCACGATTCGGGCAACTATCATCCAATGGTAAGATTTGTATCTCACCGCATGAACAATTCCAGTGACCTCCTGTCACCTGGAATTCTTGGCTCATGATTCTCGTAAGAGTCACGTTCCTTGGTGACTCAATTCTCTCATAAGAGAGTTTTTCGAGTTTCTCTGTTTGGATAGGAGAACCTCAATTGAGTTGACGAGTTGAAAACCATCGATCTTGGGGTGCCGCCTTTAGATTTGATTTTTTCAAGGCAAAGATCGTTAAGATCAATGCCAAGCTAAAAAGAGAGCTAAACACTTTTAGCTCTCGAACGCACCTCCACTTTTTTAAATCGGAAAAAACACTTCGGTGTCCCAACCATGAAAACTTTTCCTCTCCTCTCCTACACTCACAAACTTTAGAATAAACAACCGGGGATCCCTACACACTTGGTTCCCCACGATCCTCTTCCATTTTCCCTGGTTCTAAGCTAGTACCATTTTGACCTCTTGCATTAGAACCATTTCCCCTATTCACCCTCCGTATTGATAATTCTTTGCACTCAAAATCAGGGAAGTCCACACTAGTATCTTTGTAAGATCTAATTCTAGAGATGGAAATGGAAATTCTACTATAACCTATAGCATGCTCTTGATTCACTTTTTCCCTCCTCAAAGACTCCAACAAATCTACATATTCTACTTTTGCAAATAACAACCACCATCCCCTAAGGCCCTAACCAACTGACAAGTACCTTGCAATTGCCATAACCAACCATGAAGAACAGCTTCAATAACTCGAAATAAACAACTTCCTCCAACTAATCCCAGAATTACCAAACATATTAAGAAAGAAAAAACATTATTCATAACTTAACAACTAATTAAGGACACTCGATTAAACTACGTTTGCAGACAAGTTCACAAATCAACCACCAATATACAACACTTTATACCTTAACAACCGCCTGGAACTCGAGCCAGGAGCCACAAAGGACTTCGACACCTAATCCTCCACTGATTTCTGATGTGGAAAGCCTTACCGTCGTCCGCCACCGCAACTGGCGATAACCCGATCAATAATCCTCGCTCTTCTCGCCCGGTGGAATGAAACGTATTCCGACGCGGTGACCTGACGATACTCCAAAAAAAGAACCCAGGAAATGAAACAACAACTAGGAGGAGCTGAAAGACGATGAACACTCTACTAAGCTCTATCTTCCTTCTTTGTCGCTGGGAACCAGAAGACCTCAAACTAAGAGGCGACAAACACACTAAAAAAAAACTAAGGACGAATTAAATAAAAACCGCTCGCCGTCGACGAAAGCGGTGCTACGGTGGTGGAGCAGGCTCGCCGGCGACCGGGTGAGCAGCGCGCTCAGGCCGGTCACCAGCGGGCCTGCTCTAGCGACTATAGTGTGCTTAGTGTTTCTTTGGGGGGAGAGAGTTTTAGAGAGCTAAGCGGCTTTGTATGTGCAAACTTTTAATCCTAATTAATTAGAATTTTTTCCCCAAATATTGCTACCTTAAGAATTAATTCCTATTTTACGCCAAGTCTAAAATTAATTCCGGCAATACTGTCCACGTAGGATAGGGTGGTGCAAAAATTTATTTTTTTAAATCCTCAGTTGGAAACCGCTAATGTGAGTGACGGTTCAAGTTTCCTTATAAACCGGCACTAGCAGTAGCGGTTTATGCAATCACACCGCTACCCGGGGTAGCGGTTTTGTACCGAGAGGAAAATTAAAAAAAATCTGAACAAGACAAGTACGAAACCAAACATGAAAATAGGACAGAAGCTTTCATCACCGATCAAGAACAGAAATTTCACCCAAAAAAGACAAATAATACATTTAATAAATCGATTACAGCAAAATCAGATACCTTTTTACTACCCTTTTGCTCAAATCCAAACACATAATTTTCCAAAAAATTATGAAATGTGTGATTTTGCTTCTTTTTAATAAAGGAATTCGCAATGTTTAAGTATGAAAAGCATAATAACAGCAAAAATCTGCAAATATTTCCCATTTTTTGAACAAATTAAATGGATGCTTTGTTAATTAAAATAAAAATTCTAAATTTTGGACACCTCGATCACTTCTGGAGAATCTGGACTCTGGTATACAGTAGATGGATGAGAACATGACGGCGGCTGCTACTGATGCAATGATGGAGAACTTGAGAGAATTCTAAATTGAAGTTGCATGTGGGTACTGAGTAATAGAAAGGGAGGAGAAAATCCAAAATGTTGCTATACACACTTTCCACGCAGAGATGGCTCAACAAATGTTGCCTCCTCATCCTCGTCAAACACAAGAATGCACTGCATGCAAACATAATTTCAACATTCAGCAGACATTACTTCATGCATCTTTTTTCTTTTTAATTTCATATGCACCTTTGAATTCAATGTTCTTCTTTTTAGTATCTATCAAATTCTTGATATTTTGATATTTTACCCGCACTTTTCATCAGTTTTTGAATTTCTTTTGGTGGGTATTGTTGGGCTTAATTTGTGGAGTTTGTGCAAACAACTCAACCATGGAGGATTTCAAGGGCTCAAAGAAAGGGAGCAAGGTCAGGCCCAGCAGCACGCGAGCAAGGGAAGCCCAAAACCCCCCTCGACCCAGCTCGGGCGGGCTGCTGCTTGAGGAATGGTTCTGCCTCGAAGGCAGAACGTTGCCTCTTCGCCTGCACCGGGCGGGCTTGTCTTTGGCCCGGGCGGGCTGGTCGTGGGCCCGGGCGGGCGGCTTGGCCCGGGCGAGCGTTTCTTCGAGCTCGCCCGGGCAATCCAGATCTGACGGGAATTTTTGCGATTCTCTATTTTAATCTCGGCCCTTGATTTGTATTTACTCCCTAAAAGTATATAAACCCCCCTCTTTCATGTTTTAGGTTATCATTCACACAAAGAGAGATCAACCTAGGGTTTAGTGAAAGAGGAGAGAGAAAATAGCATTAAAACCTCCATTAATGCTTGTATTGTTCATCCATTTTCTTCATTAATCAAAGGTGGTTGCTTGTGGGTTTTTTCTCCCGGTGCTCGGGTTTTCCCACGTAAATCGGTGTGCTTTTCATTGCTTTCTTATTTGTTCTTGATTTTATTACTTTCCATTGTTTGTTGCTTAGCATTAATTACAAGTAATTAGTTGGTTTGCTTAATCTAAAGTTCAACAATTGGTATCAAGAGCTAAGGTTTTAACTTGGTGGAAAGTTGAATTAGATTTGTATGCAAAACTAGTTATTTGTTGATTGGAGTTCAAAGTTTTTTGCTTTGTGGATATAAAGTTGTGTTTTTTTTGAACTTGGGTTGTTATTCAACAATGGAGGATGGAAAGGTGAGACTTGAGAGGTTTGATGGGAAAGATTTTGGCTTTTGGAAGATGCAAATAGAGGACTATTTGTACCAAAAGAATCTCTTCCTACCACTTGAAGGCAAAAGGCCAAGTGGTATGAAGGAGGATGAATGGAAAGTGCTTGACCGACAAGCTCTTGGTGTGGTGAGATTGACATTAGCCCGGAGTGTGGCTTTCAATGTCAAGGATGCGAAAACAACGGCGGGTTTGATGGAAACCTTGTCAAGTATGTATGAGAAACCATCGGCTATTAACAAAGTATACTTGATGCGCCGTTTGTTTGACATGGAGATGGTTGATGGTAGTTCGGCCGCCGAACACATCAATGAGATTAATTCGATTTTGGGTCAATTGTCTTCGGTTGATATTAAGTTTGAGGATGAAGTGAAGGCATTGATTTTGTTGTCTTCTTTGCCCTTGTCATGGGAAACTATGGTGACCGCCATTAGCAACTCCTCCGGCAAAGAGAAGTTGAAGTATGATGATGTGAGAGACTTGATTTTGAGTGAGAGCATTCGAAAGAGAGAATCCGGTGAATCATTGGGTGGTGCTTATAGTAGTGAAAGTAGGGGGAGAAGGAATCAACAAAGAGGTAATGCAAGTCATGGAAGATCGAAGTCAAGATGGCATGGGAAATCGAATGGAGGAGCTCATGTGGTGTGTTGGGGGTGTGGTGATGAAGGGCACTTGAAGAGAGATTGTCCAAAGAGAGGGAATGGGAAAGGGAAGAAGAAGGTTCAAGAAAGTGATGAAGAAGATGCATCAACTAACGTGATTTCGGAGTACGATTCCGATGTTTTGATGGTAAGCATGGATGATCCGGAAGAGTTGGTGGGATGCTCGGGATCATGGGTCTTGGATTCGGGTTCTTCTCACCATTCCTCACCATGCAAGGAGTTGTTTCGAATTTCAAATCCGGAAAGCTTGGAGAAGCCTATCTTGCGGATGGCAAGGTAGTGCAAGTCATGGGGCAAGGTGATGTGAGTTTGAAACTCACTCATGGTGGCTTGTTGGAGTTGAAAGATGTCAAGTTCATCCCAAGGTTGAAGAAAAGCTTGATATCGGTGACTCAACTTGCCAAGTCGGGTCACAAGGTTGTGTTTGATGGTGGTTCTTGCAAGATTGTCAAGGGAGCTATGGTTATAGCTCGAGGGACAAGAAATGGAACACTCTACACTATGGGGGGCACAAGAAAGGAGCCCGGAATTGGGGTGAGAACTTCATGGAAGGTGTCGTTTGGTCGGGAATCTATCGATAGTGGGCCAAGGGATGAGAACCGCGGTGAAGCGGTATCCCGGTGGCAAATTGACCGGTAAGCGCACAAGGTGAAGGGCGGCACACAAGCATGATGTGCCGGGAATCCTAAGTGGAGCAAAGGGTGTTTTGTTCAAGTGGGAGCAATGTGAGGTTGTTTCTAGAACAATGAGAAGCTTCTTTGGCTTAGGTGATTATTGTTTTGTTGGGGTTGGTTTATACCTCAATTTGCTTCCTTGGTTGGAGAGGAAGTTGATTACTCTTGGTTAAAGAGGGAGAAATCTTCATTTTGTTGTGATGCCTTTTTTAGATGAACCGACCTTCGAGTTAGGAGGGTGTGTAGGTTTGTGTAGGGATGTTAAAATGAATTGGAGATGGTATTGTTGAGAATCAAAGTCGGAGTAGACTTTGATGTCTTTGTATTGGAGTTGGTGTTAACTTCAATGTCTTTTCCTTGATGTAGTGAAGATGTGATGTCACGGGGATGCTTAGTCTAGGTGGGAGCATGGTGAAAATGCTCGGGTTTACATCTAGGTGAGAGCATGGTCATGATGGGTTTGGATGATGATGTTTTGGGTTTGTATATGGTTTGCATATGGGGTTTCATTGGTGGTTTCAAATTTGGTTTGCCCAAATCTCCAAGTGGGAGATTGTTGGGCTTAATTTGTGGAGTTTGTGCAAACAACTCAACCATGGAGGATTTCAAGGGCTCAAAGAAAGGGAGCAAGGTCAGGCCCAGCAGCACGCGAGCAAGGGAAGCC
This sequence comes from Beta lomatogona, assembly GCA_947646795.1. Lineage (NCBI taxonomy): Eukaryota > Viridiplantae > Streptophyta > Magnoliopsida > Caryophyllales > Amaranthaceae > Beta > Beta lomatogona. The sequence goes on along the minus strand of CANSNZ010000157.1, from coordinate 39,495 downwards.
CAAAACCCCCCTCGACCCAGCTGCCCGGGCGGGCCAGCTTGGGCTCGGGCGGGCCAGGAGGCCCGGGCGGGCTGGACCCAGCTCGGGCGGGCTGCTGCTTGAGGAATGGTTCTGCCTCGAAGGCAGAACGTTGCCTTTTCGCCTGCACCGGGCGGGCTTGTCTTTGGCCCGGGCGGGCTGGTCGTGGGCCCGGGCGGGCGGCTTGGCCCGGGCGGGCGGCTTGGCCCGGGCGAGCGTTTCTTCGAGCTCGCCCGGGCAATCCAGATCTGACGGGAATTTTTGCGATTCTCTATTTTAATCTTGGCCCTTGATTTGTATTTACTCCCTAAAAGTATATAAACCCCCTCTTTTCATGTTTTAGGTTATCATTCACACAAAGAGAGATCAACCTAGGGTTTAGTGAAAGAGGAGAGAGAAAATAGCATTAAAACCTCCATTAATGCTTGTATTGTTCATCCATTTTCTTCATTAATCAAAGGTGGTTGCTTGTGGGTTTTTTCTCCCAGTGCTCGGGTTTTCCCACGTAAATCGGTGTGCTTTTCATTGCTTTCTTATTTGTTCTTGATTTCATTACTTTCCATAGCATTAATTACAAGTAATTAGTTGGTTTGCTTAATCTAAAGTTCAACAGGTATGGTGTATGAAGTTTTAAAACTAGGTTTGGATTGTAGATTTTGTCTGATTTTGGGTGTTTACGAATTGAATTTTATTAAAAATTGTATGTAGAGAATTTGAAGGGGATTGGGTAGGGTGAACAAGAAACTGGAATGAAATAAGTTAGTCTTTGGGAAAGCGAGAGAAAGAGAGAGTTGTGTTTGAAAGCGTAGAGAGAGAGAGAGAGGGGTTCACTCGGGTTAGCGAACCGCTATTAGCACTAGCGGCTTCACTAAATGAACCGTTAATGTTATTAGCGGTTTTGCTTTATTGTTTTTTTCTTAAATTGTCTTCTACCCCTATCCTACGTGGATAGTATTGCCGGAATTAATTTTAGACTTGGTGTAAAATGGGAAATATTTTTAAGCTAGCATTATTTGGGGAAAAAATTCTAATTAATATACAAATTTTAAGGTGCTCCTATGAGTACTTAGAACTATGTACTCATGAACATATCTTTTTGCATGTTTCTCAAATATTTTGATCAAATGACCAAAATATAGAATGTGCATCTGTATAATGTGTAGAAGTAAATTGGAAAAAAAAATGTACTAACGTAGTAAATACTACCTGGTAAAGGAGAGTCCTAATTATCAATTCCATATATTACTTTTGGTAAAATACTTACTGCATTAGAAAATATTTCGTTCTTCAATCTCATGAAATGATCATAACAACTGATGTGAAGCCAAAAAAAATTATACAGAATTATATACTATATTTGGTTCCATTAATACATTTCAAGTAAAATCAAATTACAGAGATGCTACTGTTATCCCTAAGTTCTTGTTCTTCCATGGTATCACACAGCACCTTACCTCTCGTCTCAGGCAAACAAAGAACCAAAAACCCACAAACAAGAACTGTAATTCCAAAAACCCCATAGCTATACATCTTGTTTTGCCTCCCGAGTAGAATCAACACCGGGTCAAAAACCGAGCCAAAGATCATCGCCTGCCTCACGAGCGATGAGGCCGAGTTTCTTACACAAGTGGGAAAGAGCTCCACTGTATACATCAATACTAGATTGTACGCCATGCATGCGCAAAATAGAGACACCACCTCCAGGGTGATAAGTAACCCCTGATGACTATGTTTTCCTAATACGGAAAATACAATGCTTGTTGCTCCACTAATCACGCAGAAGCCGAGCAATGACATCCTTCTGTTGCATCTTGGAACCCAATAGAGGAACGTTAGCAGATAAGATACCAGAGACAATAATGCACTGAATGTTGAAGTCAAATAGATATTGAAACCTAAGTTTCCAACACCTAAAAACATGCCAAAGTACATAAGGCCTATGCCAAAAGCTAAAAACATGGATGCTAATAATCTTTTGACAGCCCATCTTTTTTTGATCAGTATCTTGAGGGATTCAAACGAACTAGTATCGTTTGTCCCCTCTTGTAGATTAGCCATGTTGTTTATGATCACAGTCGAGTAAACTTGACTAGTACTCGATCCTAGTTTTCTTAGGACGGCTATGGATTCCTTGGTTAGTCCTTGCATAAACAACCATCTTGGGGACTCTAAGACGAAGAAATAACACAATAGTGAGCATACAATTCCTGGAATAGAAGTCCATAGATATAAGTTTCTCCAAGAAGAATCCTTGGTTAGATATGCAATACCAGTTAATAGAAATATTCCTAGTGAGAAATGTATGAATCCGACCATAGCCACCTGTGACCTCCATCGCTTGCCAACTCTTTCTGTCAGCAAAACCAGCGTAGAGATCGCAAGCGGAGCGCGACCAGCCCCACTCAGGAAACGAAACACTGAATACACCCAAAGATTTGGAGCAAATGAAGAGGCAAGTGCGGCAAGGGACATTACAAGGGATGAAATACAGAGGAGATTCTTTCGCCCAAGTGATGAATCGCCGAGTGTGGCTAACAGCAACCCACCTAATAAGCTGCCTACAAAGTAGCAAGTGGTTGGTAAGCCGGTGATGAACGGACTAGCACATTCGAGATTCCACTCGGATATGATCGAAGTGTGCACGTTGGGTGAATCCCAAGCCCAGTCGCTCTTGGAGAGGCGGCATATGTTGGAATTATTATTGGAACTGCAGGAGATGTTGCTATTACTATTACTACTTGTGCAATGCCATGTTGGTTGAGCATGAGCAAAGATACTGATGTATGTTTGCTGGCTGTCAAACAATGGTGGTAGCGACGTAAGGATGGCTTGTAAGATCTGAGTCGCGTTAATGCATCCGATACTCTGCTCAATCATCTCGTCTATGGACACTGAAGGTAGGACTTGATCTTGTCCTGCGGCCTCTTCCATAGGTCTTGCCACATTTTGCTCCATTACTGTAATCTGTAATAAAGTTGAGTAATGATATATGAATGTTACCCTGCAATATAAAGTGTAGTAAAGTTAGAATAAAGAGATTATCATAATTCATAGGTAGAGAGCGTAGACGTTAGACTTCTTGTAATTAAGTGTGCTGTACCTGTGTGTCTTAAAGTGCTCTATTGCTGCAAGTTCCTTGAGAAATTAGAAATCTGTTGTTTTATAGCCAAGTAGTAGCAAGGTGAAGAAATAAATGTTCAATAATTAATTAACTAACTATTCCTTGGTCACACATGCCCTACCAGAAGAAAAAAAAGTAAAAAAAAAAGACCTCTATCAACAAGTGTTGGATTTAAAGAACTAACTTAGACAAAACTCACAAGAGAAGAAAAGGGAAACTGCAATCTATTGAATAAAATGAACTCAGCTTACAATGCATATATATGAAAATAAAACGAAACAAAAGCAACTACTTTCACTACTTATGTGAGTGGCTAACATTTAGGGAATTCAAATTTCAAACTGACTACTAATATAATGCTCCTGAATAATAGCAACTAACAATTATTGACTACTTGACAGTAATTCACACGTGCTGAATGTTGAATCACATTTCAACAACAAGTTGTTATATGTTCTCACCCGGTCACCCCTTTTTGCCAACAACCTTGCTAAAAATTGTTTTTTACTAATCACGCGATTATTCACAAGAAGTTTCTCAACACAAAGAAGACTTTCCAAACTAATGAAGTACTTTCCAAAATACTTACTAGCGTGTTTGCATTTGGTAGAACACCATATGTTGTATCAATTATAAGGAAAATATTAGATAAATCTACTAAACTCCAAAACAAAACCAACCCACTTTTTTGTTTTCTCGGAGTAGGTACCAGTAACAAAACGCACAAGAAAGTAGACCAAACAAGTCTATTAAAATTCTTACAAATCTAAAACTATTTTTAACAACATAATCTGGGTTAGAGAGCTATCAAAATCTTCCCAACCCACTAAATACAGCCTCGTCCACCACTTAGCATGTGGAGGAGCTGGTATAAGGGAAGAAAAAATGAGAGTTAAATGCAAAAAAGTAAAGCCATCAAAATTTAGTTTAGCGCTGTTTGGAGGAGCTTCGAGGTTACCATCTAACTTAGATTATTATATGACGAGACCGGCAAGGGCTGCACCCATGACAAAGGTTAAATGTATAAGAATCATCTTCTAATTAAGCAGACTTGCCACTCATAAAAAGCAAAGCTACCACTACCAAAGATCATTTCTAATGCGGGTGTTTATGATTAGAAAATGATCTTATTGCATTCTTTCCAAATACTTATTTGGATATAGGTACATTGGGAATGATTGAAGTTTGTATGTGTTATGTTAGCGAGAAATTGATCTAGGAAGCATCGTAGAATACTGTTTATATGAAATTTTGTTTAGGGCAGAGGTCCAAATTGAGATTATGTATTTGCATGTACTGAAAAGGTGAGGTATGTAGAGTTATTTGACAAAAAGAATAGTGGTCGAGTATGTTCATGTTGCATTTTACTAAATATCCCTAGTAGGTAGGCTTGGAGTAGTTGGCAAAGGAAAATTGATCTTGAGTTTGGGGGCATTTCGAGTTGTCAAATTTAATTATACAGCCATTTTTGTTGGACGAACGAGGATCTGTCATGAGTATAAATTAAGGCAACAAAGTATGTAGAAAGCCTATTCAAAATTGAATTCACTTGAGGGACAATTGATTATTATTGATCTTCTCTCACAAACAAAGTAAACAATTAATATTTGGAACCTAAAACTAAAATTGGTCAATTTTTCAAGGGATTATAATTTTGTTCGATTGTTAATATCTCGTGCATTACTATTACAACCTAGTATTTATTATTGACCATTATACTGGCTATTACTTTCAAACACACAATATTGATGTTCGATTAATTTTTGCAATCTTCTAATAGTGTAAGCAACGAATTATAATTGGCGTTCAGCAAATGAGAAGTTTATTATTACTAAGGTTTACATAGATTTAAAGTGCCAACTTCAAACCATTATAATTCATAACCATGGAAGTCGCTGCCCAACACTTCCCAAAAGTTTTGATTTAGACACTTCTCCTTCCCACAACCCACAAGTAGAGGCGATCATGGGATGGAGCGAGTTCTACACACAAAAAACGTTGTCTGATTCAGGCCAAAACCTCGGATCTGGCCAGGCCAAGCCTCATGCCAATTTTTTCGCACCAAAGCCCATTATTTCAGGCCGGGTAAAGTAGACTTCAGACTAGGCCGAAGTTTACCCTAAAAGTTGGGATCTAAATTATCCATAAATCGTCATGGGTCTTGCTAAATGACGCCCTATAATTTCCTAATAACGCCATAAATACAGTATTTTTATACCGTATTTTGTATACTTCTATTCCTTTCTCTTTCTCCCTTTCCCTTCCCCTTTCCCTTTCCCTACCACCACCACCACCACTGCAGCTGAAGGATTTTGTCCTCGACCAAGTGTAATAAACTAAATGTATATGGACGAATTATAAAGATAATATATTCAATAATATTAGGTGATCGCAACGTTTTGCTAGAAGCTAATTGCGGTTGGTTGGGCTAGTATATTTAGGCCAACTACTAATATGTATTGGGTCCTATGAGGTCACACAATGTGACAACCCTTGGATATTACCCAAAACCATTTGTGAAATGGGTTGGGCGGTTTTATGGGATGGAAGAGTTGTAACTCATGAGTTTATTATGCTCATAATGTATGACATTATGAGGCAAAATAAAGCCTCATGAAAGCACCTCTTTGTAACCACCTTATATATTGATATGGGGGTTACAAAGGAGGATGATCATTACATTATTCTTTGTGAAGAAAATCTGATTTTCTTTGCTCCTCTCTTTCTCCTCATTTTCGGCCATCACACCTCAAAAGCAAGAGAATTATTCTCTCTTCCGTACTAGCATACGTGGTGATCTAAGAGTTGTTCGTGGACCAACACTAGAGGAACGACAATTGACGTTCTAAGGATCTCTACTAGAAGGCTAGAGGTGAAAGTGGAATTCACGCATCAAGAGGTATATTCTACACTCTTTATAGATTCATGTTAGTTTATGCAAAGATCTTGGTGTAGATGTTTGAGTATGTGATACTCGTTTTCCGCATTAAGCATCTAAATTCCTACAGTGGTATCAGTTAGCCTATTGCATAGATTAATGTGATCATGTTGATGCATGTTTTCCTTTATTTTAATTCATTTAGGGGAGGGTATTAGCATGAGGATATTGTTTGCATGATTAAAATTGGATTTTAATCTAGTGGGAGTATAAAAGTTGTTTATACATTTTTTGATACATATATATATACATATATAATTGTTATATTATTTCATGTTTTAGTTAAGTTGTTAATTAGAATATGATGTATATATATATGTATGATTCATGATTTGCATGCTTTGAAGTTTTTTATGCTTAATTTGATTATGTATAATTTCATGGCATGAATTCTTGAATATGAGGCCAAGTATGATTTAGTTATGCATAAAAGTGTTTTAGTGTATAAAGAAAATCATACGTATTTTGATTAAAATTGCTTGAATTGAAATCGGAAAAGTGGAAGTAGTGAGCTTCTCGCGAGTCGCGATTCACATCGCGGGTCGCGACCATAGTCGCGAGTCGCGAGAGGTGGTCTGCCTCTTCGGCTCATCTCTCATTCAACGGATAAAAAAAAAAAAACTTTAAGATCCGTTTATCCCTTAATGCATATTAATGAGTTATTATGCATGGTATCCTATGTTAATACTTAAATGAATTAAAATTATGATGGGATTTTCATTTTGTGACATTTAATTTTATGTTAGGATGTTAGTTTTAATAAGTTGATTAATTCTTACATGCTAGTGTTTGTGATTAAATGTCATGCAATGCTTTTATGTTTTAATATGATTAAAATATATGTGGTACCTTAAAGTGCTTATGTATTTTTTCTTTAAATTTAATAGTTGATTAAATTTTTTAGATTAATATTTTAAAACCTTTGGGAGATAAATTCTAATATGATTAAAATTTGTCTAGAGGTACTAACCATTTAATTTAATTTGAGATTAAATTTGGTTGATGTTATTATGTTTTAAAGTTGTTGAAGCATAATAATTCATTTTAATAGTTGATTAAAATGCATGTTTTATATATATGATATTATGATTGCATGCGGTGACTAGTATGGCCCAAACTTGGATAGAAATTACGATCTGCATATCGTTAATGTATTTTTGTAATCTAAATACGATCTGTGTATCGTTGGTATTTTTGTAATTTTAGTTTAAAATTCCAAAAATGATTATTCAAGTTGTCATAAGAAGAATGGTGATTCAATCTTATTCCATGAAGCACTAGGATGGAGATCCAAGGTGATTCAAGAATGGAGACCTTAAAGAGTAGTCTTTAGAGTTAGGGGCCATACTAGGATCACATTTCATTTTATGCATTTAAATATTGCTTTTGAATGCTTTCTAAGTTTTATTATGCATGTGATTTATTTTTGCAATGAGTTCACTAGTAATTAAATCACATAATAATTTACTTAGGTCCCTAAAGCTAATATTGGGTAATTGCTTTTCCAAATAAACATCTACTAAAATCTTGATCGTTAGTAATAGGTTCTGCCAAAGCAGAGTGTTACTTCCAATCTTGGGCTAAGTAGAGTAAATATCCGAAATTTGCATGTTTAGTTTGGTTTGGCCCAACAAAATCATCAAAACGGTTTTGGATTTTGAAGCAAAGGGTTGGGTTTTTGTGTTTGGGTGACAAGTTCTGTCTAGGATTAGGAAGGCTTTCCCCAACGTTGTGGGTAACTTCCTTACCTGGGAACTTTCATCACCTTAGCAATCACCCATCAACTAAGAATTACAACTGTTGTAATTAGTAAAAGAGTTTACTTACCTTTTAAAATTTGGTTTTAAGTTGAGGCCAAAGTCCACTTATAAATCATGTTTGATAGGATCTTAGAATCACTTGATTCAAAAGGGACACATTTAAAATTGGTCAAGTGCATAGCTTTTATTTTAAAGTGTTTAAAATTTATTAAAAGCTATTATGATAAACATACTCATTACTTTTGCATCTTCTATGTAGATATCATGTCTGGTAACAACAATAATTCACCTTTTAACTTACGTTCAATCCTTGAAAAGGATAAGTTGAACGGGAACAACTTCCTTGATTGGGAAAGGAATCTGAGAATTGTTCTTAGATCCGAAGGTCGAGAGGATGTTCTTGAAACCCCGATCCCGGTTTTAACGACCACCTCTACTGAAGCCGAAAAGGCGGCCCATAAGGCCATTGCAGAAAGGTCGGTAATTGTTACTTGCCTTATGCTCGCGGCTATGGAACCAAGCCTGCAAAAGAGGTTTGCAAGCTTGGATGCTCGCAGGTATTATCCGACAAATGAAAACCATGTTTCAAAGAAGAAGCTCGGATAGAGAGGTATGAAACTCACAAGGCTATTCTTGAGTGTGCGTTAGTCGAAGGCAAGCCGCCGCCACTCATGTCTTTGAAATGATTGGTTATTTCGAGACAATGAGAGGTTGGGCTTTCCTTATAGCCAAGAGTTGGCTACTGACATCATACTACACTCACTTCATGAAGGCTTCAACCACTTTAGGTTGAACTTCAATATGAATGGGGTGTCGAAAACCCTTGCTGAGTTACATGGGATGCTCATGACTGCCGAGCAAAACATCTCTGTTGCACCTAAGAAGGAAGTTCTTATGGTTCAAAAGGGAAAGGGTTTTAAGAAAGAATGGGCTGGCAAGAAAAAGCAAGACAAGGGCAAGCAAGTTGCCGCTAAGATCGCTTGATAAGCCACGAGGCAAAGGCAAAGCCAAAGGTGGCCGCAAATGCCAAGTGCTTCCATTGTGGTCAAATTGGCCATTGGAGGCGTAATCGCCCGAAGTATTCGAATGATAAGAAGTCTGGGGCTTCTTCTTCAGGTATCTATGTCATTGACATTAATTTAGCAACATCTACTTCTTGGGTATTTGATACCGGTTGTGTTTCTCACATTACTTCGAATGTGCAGGGACTAAGAAGGAGTAGAACCTTGGCTAAAGGGGGAGGTAGAAGCTGCGCGTTGGAAATGGTGCAAGGGTTGCGGCCGTTGCAGTTGGGACTTATTGTCTACCTTTGCCTTCTGGTTTAATATTAGAGCTTAATAACTGTTATTATGTTCCTGGTATTACCAAAAACATTATTTCTATTCCAGTTTTGGATAATGAAGGGTTTTCATTTACAATTGAGAAAGGTTGTTTCTCCGTTTATTTGAATTCAATGTTTTATGCCATTGCTAAAAGGTCTAATGGTCTATATTTCCTAGACTTAGACAAAGATGTCCTTAACATAGACAGCAAAAAACATAGATCAAGCGATACTAATCCTACTTTCTTATGGCATTGTCGTTTAGGACATATAAACGCGAAACGCATTCAGAAGTTACATAAAGATGGACTTCTAACATCTTTTGACTTTGAGCCATTTGATGTATGTGAATCATGTTTAATGGGTAAAATGACAAAGTCACCTTTTACTGGAAAGGGTGAAAGGGCCAGTGATCTATTGGGTCTAATACATACTGATGTGTGTGGACCAATGAGCACAAAAGCTAGGGGAGGGTTTGGGTACTTCATTACTTTTACGGATGATTTAAGTAGATATGGATATGTCTATTTGATGAAACATAAGTCGGAATCGTTTGAGAAATTCAAAGAATTCCAGAATGAAGTCCAAAACCAGCTTGGCAAAACAATTAAAGCACTACGATCCGATCGTGGTGGTGAGTATTTGAGCCAAGAGTTTAGTGATCACTTGAAGAGTTGTGGAATTCTTTCCCAACTCACTCCACCTGGAACACCTCAGTTGAATGGTGTATCCGAAAGGAGGAACCAAACTCTACTTGATATGGTTCGGTCTATGATGAGTTTTGCTGATCTTCCCATCTCTTTTTGGGGATATGCTCTCGAAACTGCTACTTTCACACTTAATAGAACTCCATCAAAGGCAGTAGAAAAAACACCATATGAGATGTGGAGTGGAAAAACTCCAAGTTTGTCTTTTCTACGGATTTGGGGTTGTGAGGTTTATGTAAAACGTTTACTTTCAGATAAACTCGCCCCTAAATTAGATAAGTGTTTCTTTGTGGGTTATCCCAAATAGACCAAGGGCTATTACTTCTACCATCGGACTGAGGGCAAAGTGTTTGTTGCTCGTCGTGGTGTCTTTTTGGAAAAGGATTTTATTTCCAAAAAGGCAAGTGGGAGTAATATATTTCTCGAAGAGGTTCGAGAAAAGCAACAAATGGACATAGTTCAACCTATGTTAGAGTCAGAAGCACAAGTGCCAGCTGTGGAGCTTGAAGTAATTCCTCCTTTAGAGGAATCTTCTCCCATAACTGACCAAGTGTTGGAGGATGTGCATCCTGTACACGAACCTCCTACTGTCCCACTCGAATCTAATTCGTGCGAAAATTCTCAAATTGTTGAGAAGAAAATTTCTCCTGTTGCAGCCCCTCGTAGGACTAGTAGATCAAGAATACCAAACAAAAGGTTTGTTGATTTCTTGTTAACTGAAAGTTCTGAGATAATGATCTTAGAATTTGAAGAACCTACTACCTACAAGCAAGCTTTGATGAGTGAAGACTCCGAAAAATGGCTTGAAGCTATACCTGATCAACTCCAGCCCGGCCCGGTTTTTGGGCGGGCTTGGGCAGTTTTTTTGGGCCCGCGGCCCGGCCCGGTCAAAAATTTTTTTTTTGGGCGGGCTTTGGACAAGCAAAAAACACTTTTTAGCCTAAATTTTGGGCCCGGCCCGTTTTGGCCCGCAAAAGCCGGTCGGCCCGGCCCGAAATACTGGGCTTTGGGCACAAATTTGTGGCCCGGATTTGGGCCCGGCCAGCAAGATGGGCACTTTTTTTTTTGCGCGGCCCGGCCCGGTGTTTGATCAGGTCTACTTGAAGCCATGAGGTCCGAAATGGCATCTATGTCTGAAAATCAAGTATGGGACTTTATGGATTTACCCGATGGGGTTACACCTATTGGCTGCAAATGGGTTTTCAAAGTGAAAACAGACAAGGATGGTAACGTTCAGGTTAACAAAGCAAGATTGGTTGCAAAAGGGTTCAAGCAAGTTCATGGTATAGACTATGACGAAACCTTTTCACCAGTAGCAATGCTTAAATCCATTCGGATACTCCTAGCGATTGCTGCCTTCTATGATTATGAGATTTGGCAGATGGATGTCAAAACCGCTTTCTTGAATGGGTTCTTGAAAGAGGATGTGTATATGACACAGCCGGAAGGTTTTATGGATCCAGAATATCCTAGGAGGGTATGTAAGCTTCAAAAGTCCATTTATGGATTGAAGCAAGCATCCCGGAGTTGGAATCTTCGTTTTGATGAGGCAATCAAACTGTTTGGTTTTCTCAAAAACGGAGAAGAGTCTTGTGTTTACAAGAAGGAAAGTGGGAGTAACATAGTTTTCTTGGTCTTATATGTAGATGACATACTTCTCATAGGAAACGACATTCCCATGCTTGAGTCGATCAAGGAATGGTTGAAGAGTTGTTTTTCTATGAAAGACCTTGGAAACGCCGAGTACATTTTGGGGATCAAGATCTATAGGGATAGGTCTAAGAGGATGATTGGACTTAGCCAAAGAACTTATATAGATAAGATCGTTACTAAGTTCAATATGGAAAACTCTAAAAGAGGTTTTCTACCCATGCAACATGGTGTTTCGCTTAGCAAGACTCGGTGTCCTTCCTGGACCCGATGAGATTAAGCGAATGAGTAATGTTCCTTATGCGTCAGCTATAGGGTCCATTATGTACTCCATGATTTGTACTCGCCCAGATGTTTCATATGCCTTGAGCATGTGTAGCAGATTCCAATCAAATCCAGGTGACGCACACTTGGAGTGCGGCTAAGAATATCCTAAAGTACTTACGAAGGACTAGGGATAATTTCTTAGTGTATGGAGGTGAAAGTGAATTAATTGTTGAGGGTTACACGAGATGCGAGCTTCCAAACCGACAAAGATGATTTCCGATCCCAATCTGGTTTCATCTTTTGTCTAAATGGAGGGGCAAATGAGCTGGAAAAGTTCAAAGCAAAGTACTCGTCGCCGATTCTACAACAGAAGGCCGAGTACATTGCTTTGCGGCAGATGAGCAAAGGAAGCCGTTTGGATGAAGAAATTCATTCCGGAGCTAGGAGTAGTGCCTAGTGTTGGAGATGGTATTGTTTTACATTGTGATAACAATGGTGCCATAGCTCAGTCTATGGAACCAAGATCACATCAAAGGTGTAAACATGTACTTAGGAAGTTTCATCTCATTCGAGAAATCGTTGAGAGAAAAGATGTAATAGTTAGCAAAGTTCATACGGATAGCAATGTCGCCGATCCTTTGACTAAACCATTGCCTCGGCCTAAGCATGAGAGTCATACTAGGGCTATAGGACTTAAGCATGTAGGAGAGTGGCTTTGATTGTGTACTATTTATTTTTAATTAGTTCACGCTTATAGTTACTCTTGTGATATGTTTGGTTATGTTTATCAATAAAAGGCTATGTTCTTATTTAATCTTGGTTTAGTATTAAATAAAACGTTCAAAGTATTTTATAACGTTTGATAGGATTGTCAAATATGTGATTTGACGAATGAAACCCTATCCAATGGAACAGGGAGTTATAATTTACCTTTGTCCCTAGTTCGAATCATTAAAATTGAACGTAAATGATTCTGTTTGATGGACTAGATTGCAAGTTGATTGATAGCGCAGTTTCATGGGCTATGGGGACATCGAGATGTCTAGTCATTTGCATAGGCGTGTATAGTTGATACACGTTGGGCGGACCTAGTGGGAGTTCTCTAAAAGGTTTATGAGAATCTCATTAATATATTTAGTGGATTCCTTAGACATGAGTATGACACTATTCTTACTTAAGGATTAGTATGTTTTTGACACTGCAAAACGTCGTGCCGTAAAAGGAGGCTATAAAAGCAGTGATCGGAACTGCTACGAATTGAGTGGGAGTTTTGGTTATACAACACTGGATAAAGTCCTCCTAAGAGTTAGGATTGGTGTCTTGGCCTCTTGAAGAGCGAGAACTGAAAATGCATGGCCGTGCTCAAATGGATTAAGGAGTTAATCATTTGTTTCGACAGTTCGAACTCGGATTTCAAGAAACAACTTGAATATTGGTATGGTTTACATACGATGTTACCATGTCATCAAGTTAGACATTAAGCAACTTAAGGAATTTGAAGGTTACACACTTGTTCTTAGACAAGTGGGAGATTGAAGGATTTTGTCCTCGATCAAGTGTAATAAACTAAATGTATATGGACGAATTATAAAGATAATATATTCAATAATATTAGGTGATCGCAACGTTTTGCTAGAAGCTAATTGCGGTTGGTTGGGCTAGTATATTTAGGCCAACTACTAATATGTATTGGGTCCTATGAGGTCACACAATGTGACAACCCTTGGATATTACCCAAAACCATTTGTGAAATGGGTTGGGCGGTTTTATGGGATGGAAGAGTTGTAACTCATGAGTTTATTATGCTCATAATGTATGACATTATGAGGCAAAATAAAGCCTCATGAAAGCACCTCTTTGTAACCACCTTATATATTGATATGGGGGTTACAAAGGAGGATGATCATTACATTATTCTTTGTGAAGAAAATCTGATTTTCTTTGCTCCTCTCTTTCTCATCATTTTCGGCCATCACACCTCAAAAGCAAGAGAATTATTCTCTCTTCCGTACTAGCATACGTGGTGATCTAAGGGTTGTTCGTGGACCAACACTAGAGGAACGACAATTGACGTTCTAAGGATCTCTACTAGAAGGCTAGAGGTGAAAGTGGAATTCACGCATCAAGAGGTATATTCTACACTCTTTATAGATTCATGTTAGTTTATGCAAAGATCTTGGTGTTAGATGTTTGAGTATGTGATACTCGTTTTCCGCATTAAGCATCTAAATTCCTACAGCAGCCCCCGGCACCACCACCACCACCATCACAAGAATCAATGGAGCCGTGCTACCAAGACCTCCGCCGCCCCACCACCACCACTGGCGCCTGAGATTTTCATTTTCACCCTCTTTTTCTCTCTCTCCTCATTTCACCCACCACCCCACCTTCACACCATCACCAACGCCCCAACACTACCCCACCTTCACGCCATCACCACCCCCTTCACGCCATCACCAACGCCCAAAGACTACCCCACCTTCACGCCATCACCAACGCCCCAGCATTATCCCACCTTCACGCCATCACCACCCCCACCTTCCACTTTATGGCGTTTTTAAAAATAAAAAAAAAAGAAACAGGGAGGCGTCTGCGATGGACGCCCCACCATTGTGGTTAGGGCTGTTCACCGGTCCAAGACCGGACCGGACCGGACCTGCTTGGACCGGACCGGACCTGCTTGGACCGGTGGAACGGATTTGTGGGATTCGGTGGACCGGGGACCGGACCTGATTTTCAATTTTTTTTTTTTTGGATTTTAAATTTTCTATTTGGACCTGTTTTGCGATTTTTGGACCTGTTGGACCTGTTTGGACCTGTTTGGACCTGTAAAAATGACTTGGGCTGGCAGTTTAAAAAAAAAATACTAAAATTCCGGGTTTTCGGTCCGGACCTGATTTTACCGGGTTTGGACCGGACCGGACCGGAAACCCGGAATCGTCATTTTCCACGGACCGGGGACCGGACCGGAATCTCCGGTCCGGTCCGGTCCGGTCCGGTCCAAAATCTGGTCCGGTCCGGTCCAAATTCCGGTCCGACCCACCCATGTGAACAGCCCTAACTGTGGTAGGCGTCCATAGCAGGCGCTCCTCCACAGGAAAAGGCGCCTGCCATGGACGCCTACCCCAGTGGTGGGGCGTCCATTTGAGGCGCCTGTGTATTTTTTTCTCTAATACCACTACTTCTGAATATTAAAAAAAAAAATTAGGGTGAGGCGTCCACCATGAACGCCCCACCAGGACGCCTGTGCCTGTGGTAGGGCGTCCATGGTGGACGCCTCACCCTATTTTTTTTTTTAAAAAAAATTCAGAAGTTGAGCGAATTACAATTTGCAGATTTAGATCTTTGATGCCTTGTAATTGGAGGTTGATTTGGTGGTCTTGGTGAATGGTGATAAAAGACAGAAGCATTGAAAGAGGATGAGGTTGATTTGGTGGTCTTGGTGAATGGTGATAAAAGACCGAATCAAGGAGCTTGAAAGGTGATGCAACCGTGACAGCAACAAGGATATATATGTAAATTTAATATAATATTGGAGAAATTCTCTAAGATATCGTAAACCATTTTGAAAATGTCATAGAGATTTAGGCCCCGTTCTTTTAGACTGAGAAAATATGAAATGAATTGAACTGAATTGAGAGAAACGGAAATGCAAAGAGTAACTGAACTCAACTGAATATAACTGAACTGAATCCAAAAGAACAGGGTCTTATTGTTTTTCAATTGAAAATCTAAATCAGAAATTTAAAACACTTACAATGCAAGAAACTTATAATGCAAAAACATGTGTTCAGCAGAAAAAATAATTTTGGTCTCCCATATGATGGTCCTAAAAAATTCAATTCTCTATATAGTGGACCAAAATGAATTTTCGACCTATCTTATGGTGAGCTAGATTTTTTTTTTTTTATGGTAGGCTGCAAAAATCTCATTTCGATCCACCATGTGTTAAGCGAAAAGATATTTTTGCTCCGTACATTGGTGAAATTTTAACTATATGTACAATGGATTCGGTATGGTTTGATGATTCAACTGAGACTTTTGATAAAAAGGTCTGAAGGTATATTTCTTTAGGACACACCACGGTTGGTTTATAATAAATATCGAAATGGAAAACTATATATTTAAATAACTTAGAGAATGATGGTTATAACA
Source organism: Beta lomatogona (assembly GCA_947646795.1). Classification (NCBI taxonomy): domain Eukaryota; kingdom Viridiplantae; phylum Streptophyta; class Magnoliopsida; order Caryophyllales; family Amaranthaceae; genus Beta; species Beta lomatogona. The sequence goes on along the minus strand of CANSNZ010000157.1, from coordinate 23,558 downwards.
TGCTATTATCCTTATCGGCCCGTTTGGTTAGATGTCATAAATGGTGGTAATGGTAATGCATTATAGTGTAAATTTGTAAAGGAAATCCCACATCATTACCCTTGGTAATGCTACTTGATCCCAAAACATCCATTTTCTTCCTAAAATCTCATTACCATCCATTACCACTTGGAAAGGTGGTATTGTATGGTAATGAAAATTTATATAGGAAAACCCATATTTTGTGATGAAGTTTCATTGCCATGGTTATTAACATGAGAACTTCTTTACAAATTTACACTAAATTACATTACCATTACCACCATTTATGACCACTAACCAAACGGGCCATATGTGTCATCCCCCTTGCCCATTCTTCTCTCGCGTCCCAGTCAGTCCCCCTCCTCGTGGTTCCTTTCCCCTCCTCTTCCTCCTTTCCTGGTGATCGTCGTCGGTTCCCTCCCCCGCCTCTTCCCCCTCCCTTGTTTGTAGTCGCCAGTTCTCCTTTCCCCTCCCCGGCCTGTTCGTAGTCCTCGTTGGTCTCCCCTCCCCCTTCCCCGGCCTGCAGTAACGTCATCCCTTCCCTCTCCCCGCAGTCACGTCATCCCACCCTACCCTGCAGTCATGTCGACCTCTCTTCTTCGTTGTCGCGTCGGTCCTCCCCTTCCCCCGCGTCGCGTCACCCACCCCAGGGTACCTAGGTTTATTTTCGTAGCTTATTCAATCTCGTACTTGTCGCTTCCCCTCCCCGACCGTTGTAGTGCGTCAAGGTTCTAGGTTTAGCCCTCTCCCACGTTCCCTTGATTTCGGTACTTGTAGTCTTAGTTTCTAGGTTCCCCTTCCCCGATCCTCGGTTTGAATTCGAAGTGGCTAGTTTCTAGTTTCCCCTTCCCCATTCCCCTACTTTAGTATTGAGTTTTAGAATTTAAATTCCCTTTCTCGTTCCCCGCTAGTGTTAGTTGTTGTCAGTTCGGTTGGCTCACTAAGGAAGCAAAGTTTGGTATGTGATGGCTACATACATTTTTTAGAAGGTCATGCGGTGTTGTTGACGTAGTGGTGTTATGTTTCGGGTATTCGCTTGTTTTGTTTGTCTTGTTTATGCTCTTTGTTTAAGCTTTAGTTTAGGTTTATTCAGATCCAAACTGTAGGAGTTCAAGTATTGAATAAGATGAGAGGAGGTTGTCACCTTAATGTTGTTGTGGTTCGATCTTTTAGGTTAGAGATTGCAAGGTTTTCGATCTTTGGGTGAATTACTTCCCTATAATTCGCCCCAGGTTCATGTGATGACTTTCAGAGTCATCACACTCAAAAAATGCATCTTGTGGGAGGTCCCCCAATTTAATTTGGGGCAAATTTCGACCTCCGTACATTTTGAGTTTCAGTCTCACGAGACTCAACTCTGGTTACCCTCGAAGCAGGGTCAGAAGTCACCAATGGACGTGATTTCTTTGTTACTTCAATCAGTAAGATCCCAGGAAGACGTTTTTCTTCAAGGGCCCTGGGATTTAGCGTCTAGTAGACATTGGGGTCTACTAGCTGAGTTGCGGCAATTTATTTCTGAAGATCGCTTGGATGGTGTCTTTCAACAGGTTCCTTGTCATATTAGGTCTTATTCACCAAGACATTTCACCCAATCATATTTACCATTGCTCGAGCTAAGTCTTAGTTGGTCTGGATATGTAATAGTTTGTTTTTGTTTTAGAGTATGTAAGAGCAAATGAAGCTCCTCTAGTTTCAGTTTGCTTTGTTTTATGTTTGGTTGTATTAGCGTTAGGTTGTACTTCCGACTTTGCTTAATGCAAATTTTACCCGTTGCCAAAAAAAATCTTTATGTGCTCTGTGTGGGCTGTCAAGGGAACTGGAGACCCTAGATGAGGCGCAATCACATGGATAATCATAAAGAAAACGTATCAACAATAGAGCTAAGAGTAGTTAAATCTAATAAACACATTGGTGAAATCCAACCAATTTCTAGAGTTTTGTTTCTTTGAATAAATTAAGTAACAAAATGCACATGTAAGTAAACTAAATAAACTTGTTAAAATTTCAAGTTTGTTTACTTGATGCTGCAAGGGATTACATTGTTTGCTGCTACATCTGGGTTGAAGGCAAGTCCCACAAAATCAGATTTTTATAGTTGTGGTTTGACAGAGCAGGAGAATGTGAGGATAAAGGACAGTTCTGGTTTTAAGCATGGCAAACTACCTTTTAGGTATCTGGGTGTTCCAATCAGTACAAAGAAATTATCTACAGCTGATTGTGAAAAATTGATTGAAAAAATGGTCATTAAAATCAGAATCTGGAGCACTAGGAACATTTCTTATGCAGGAAGGAGGCAACTAGTGAACTCAGTATTGTTGAGCATCAGTGTATACTGGTCTCAAATTTTCCTTCGTCCCAAAGCTATTTTAAAACAAGTTAACTCTATTTGTAGAGCTTTCTTATGGACAAGTACTTGCAATAGCCATAAGTCAGGCTATATGAGTTGGGATGATGTTTGTAAACCCAAGAATTATGTGGGTCTGTGTTTCAGAGCCATTGTTCACTGGAATATAGCTATAATTGGCAAGCTTGTGTGGGATGTTGCGATGAAAGCTGGCAATCTATGGGTGAAATGGATCCATGATAGATATATCAAGGATCATAATTGGAAGTCTTAGACCCTGTTCTTTTGAACTTATTTTGGCTGAACTGAACTGAACTTATTTTATTTTTGCTGAACTGAGCTTATTTTTGCTGAACTGAACTTATTTTTGCTAAATGATAATAATAATAATATATAATAAATAATAATAATAATAATAAATAATAAATAATCATAAATAATAAAAATAAAAAATAATAAATAATTATAAATAATAAATAATAAATAATAAATAATAAATAATAAATAATAAATAATAAATAATAAATAATAAATAATAAATAATAAATAATAAATAATAAATAATAAATAATAAATAATAAATAATAAATAATAAATAATAAATAATAAATAATAAATAATAAATAATAAATAATAAATAATAAATGATAAATAATAATAATATTAATAATAATAAATAATAATAATTATAATTATAATTATAATTATAAATAATAAATAATAAATAAATAAATAACAAGTAATAAATAATAAATAATAAATAATAATAAATAATAAATAATAAATAATAAATAATTATTATTATTATTATTATTATTATTATAATAATAAATGATAAATGATAAATAATAAATAATATATAATAAGTAATAAATAATAAATAATCAATAATAAATAATTATAATTATAATAAATAATAAATAATAAATATTAAATAATAATAATAATAAATAATAATAATAATATTAATAAATAATAAATAATAAATAATAATAATAAATAATAATAATAATAATAATAATAATAAATAATTACTAAATAATAAATAATAAAAAAATAATATAAAATAAAAAAATAATATAAAATAAAAAAATAAAATAAATTAAAATAAAATTAAAAAATTAAAAATTAAAAATTAAAAATTAAAAATTAAAAAAATTACAAATTCATCGTTATTATAATTATAATATTAATAATAATAACAATATTAATAGTAATATTGAAAACAAAAATAATAATTACAACATTAATAGTAATACTGAACTTATTTTTGCTGAACTGAACTTATTTTTACTTATTTTCACTTATTTTTGCTGAACTGAACTTATTTTTACTTATTTTTGCTGAACTGAGCTTATTTTTACTGAAAATAAGTACAAAAGAATAGGGCCTTACACTGCTCCTCAGAGTGGCCGTTGGGTGGTAGAATATATTTGCAAAGCTAAGCAGATGATTTTACCCATATGTGGTCATGACTGGTTTGACAAACCTCAATACAGTACTGCTGACACGTATATAAAGATCTTGAATCCTGGAGACAAGCTGGATTGGTGTAGATACATTTTGGATGCTCATAACCTCCCCAAACATAATTTATTGGGTGGTTAGTAATGAGGAAGAGGCTGAAAACTAGGAATAAACTAGCAGCCTTGGGAATTTGTGATAGTCAGCTATGTTTACTTTGTGAAACTGAGACTGAGCATCACTCACAATTATTTTTTGGCTGCCACTACAGCAAACAGTGCCTGATCAGAATTAAAAGCTGGCTAGGGATCAGAACTGTCACTAGTAATGTGCATCGACTTTTGGGATGGAATCAGAGGAGGTATAAAGAGAGTAAATTCAGGAAACATATGGTTGTTGCAAGCATCTTAGCAAATGCTTATACAATTTGGCATGAGAGAAATAATGCTTTGTGGAATCAAAGTATACATACTATAGATATGACTGTTAAAAACGTACAATAATATGTTTTACAACATAGAATTAAGGCTAGACTGCCCAGGCGTATGGTTGATAGAGACATTCAATGGTTGTATAGTCTATGAGTAGTTGTCTGCGTGCTAGTTTCAATGCTGTATAGTTGATGCTTTTGAGTGGTACTGCTGCTTCTTTGTAGCTGCAGGTTGTACTGTTAATGTTCTGAGCTATAAAATTCTTATTTACCAAAAAAAAAAAACCGTTTAAATTTTAAAAATCTGGAAAAAAAAATAAACAACATAATCAAAGTGAGATAGAAAAGGATCAAAATCTTCCAATCGTACTTGCAGCATTTTCAGTTTTTTAGAAGTTCTTTATTATTTGCAACGTTGACTTTTTTGGCAATATATTCTCTCTTTCTCTCACCTAGCAGATGCATGTTCTTTTTTTTTTTTTATCTTTCTCTATGTCTCTCCTCTCCTTCATCTTTATGCATATTATTTTATCTTTACAAGTATTAAAAATTGAATGACGTATTTAGCAAAAATTAACTCTTTTTTTTCAATTATTTATATGTAAAAGTAAAGTTAGCCGTTAACATTTTTATAGTATTAATCGGGCTTTTTTTTATTACTTTTAATATATCATCCCTCTATGCTTTAATTTACCCTTTCTTATTTGTTAGGAGTATAAATCTATACAAATATATTAAAAGGCGTGCGAAAGAAAGCCTATGTGCCACGTGGCACTCTCCTCAACTTTCTAATGCAAATGCTTTATGTTTATGTGTACCCCTCACTTTATAAAAAGAAATGTGTAAGTGCAAGGTATCGAACACGTGACCTTTGAAATGAAAAGTTAGAGCCTAACCATCAATACACTATGAATTTGTTGTCTAATGTTTCAAATAAAATATGATAAAGTCTTGCAATAAGTATACTTAACTAAAAAGACTTAACAAGTATATACATCCCTAACACTCTTATTACGTAATTTACAAGAGAATATTGATGTCATATTCTCTTACCACAATTCCTTTTAAGGTATTGTTTTCAAACTCAAACCTTTCAATTTTTCTTTACTTATCACGTTGTGACGTGAATTTTTCAATTTCTTAATGGACAAAAAATACGAAAAGTAGCAAAATAAATTATGAAGTTTAAAAATAATAACATATTAGTTTATTGTAACTGACCCGAGGCATCGCCCGGACAAAAAAAACTAGTTTCTCATTAAAAGTCACCCATATTGACATAAAGTTATTAGCTTTTAAATTTATTAAAAAAAGCTCAGTCAACATTTTTATTTAAACTTGGAAAAAAGGTAGTCATACACATGACTTTCTTAATAAAGAAAGATCAAGACCTTCTCAATTAAGAATGATCTCCTCCCTTCCCAGGTCTACTCGTCAAAAAGTCGGGAAGAAACGTCATACTTAATTCACAAATTGGATTACTAAATACTAAATAGTATAAAAAGATGGAACTTGTGCAACAGTGCGAGTCATGTCCGAATCTTTGAGCCCAATTAGTCCAAGGTTCCACTACACTTTTGAGACCACGCACCCTGCAAATTCATTACAATTTCTCTTTCCAACAACTACAAGATACATAAATATATAATTACGCTCTATTGTTTTATCACATTGTTCATATTGATGAGTGTGAACTTTCACCAAAAAGCAAGCATATTCATATGTGCATAGAGAAGACGCGCTTCCCTCGCGCAAAATTTGTTGCCACGACCATGGTTAGGTAACTATGAAAAATTCGTATTAATTTATTGGGTAAAAACATCTCACGTGTGTGAATTAATATTAGGGAATAATGTCATTGTAAAACTATTTCATGTCATAATTATTGGCGTATTTCATATCTTTTGGAAGTTGTCTCATGTCATTTTTTAAAATATGTTTCATGTCATTTGTAAAACTCTTTCATGTAATTATTACTGATTTCTATGTCATTTTTCAGCAAGCTTGTATCATTTTGGAGTTGTTTCATGTTATTTTCCCCTATTTCATTATCAGTTTTCAACTCTTTATATACCTTATCATTATTACACAAATTTGTGTTATTTGTAAACTAATTTGTATCATTTTTCTCTTAATGTTTATGATTTTTCTATTAATGTTTATCATTTTCACCAGACCTCCTTCTCTTTCGATCCTCTTACATGTTCATACCTCATTCTCTCTCCTCTTACATGTTCTCCGTCAGCTATGTTCACCCTTAATTATCTCTCTTTCCACATAACTTCTAATTTCAGAAATCTCCTTTCGAGCAATTTCGCTCGAACTTCATATTCTTTGTGAAATCTCTCCTCTCGAAAGCAATTAACAATGAGAGCTTTCTCTCTCCTTGAAATTCCACTTTAACAATGAGAGCTTTCACTATAAAATCAAACAGCGGTGATGGCGGAGAGCAGCACCACTTTGAGACTTCGCCATTGATAGCTCCAGATTTGACGCCGCCATTGATAAATCCTCGAAAAAAATTGAGACATCCCCATTGATAATTCCCCCCAAAAAAAAATCCACCATTGATAATTTCTCGAAGAACCTCGAGGCATCTGCCATTAATATCTCAGAACTGCCAAATCTCTCTCTCTCTTTCTCTCTCATCAACCTCTGAGATCTCAAAATCATAAACCCTAATTTCTTCAAATTTCTGAATTTCATGTCACGGACATTCGGCGATTCAGAAAAAGAGTCGTAAGGTAGAATTTTTTGTTGAATATGCCTTGAATTTTCTGGCACTAGGATTAACCAAGCACGAGGGTCCAGGGGTGAGACTACCCGATGAGAAAGTGCGGGCAACGCCCCCGAAGATTTTGGTGTATGCAGTTTAATAAATTGTTTCTGTGATTTGGCCAGGAAACACTGCACTGCTTTGGGCCCATGAAGCGAAGGGAATGAGCTCGGCTGCTTCTCTTCCACACTTCTTTTTTTTCCGTGTCCGTTCCGCATGCGCTTTGCTCTCTTCTTATTCTTCATTGGACAGTTTGGATGGAATTCGCCGTTCTTTCCCAACTAAAAGAGAAAAGGTTGTATCACATCGAGATGTCGATTTGTTTTCCTTTAGTTTCGGGTTTAGGCCAATTATGTTTAGGTTATTTAGAAGGGTACTATATCAACCTTAAATAAAATTTACTCCTGCCCCCATATTCTGTATTTTATGCTCTTCCTCCTATAGGACAATAAAAAGTCTATCCTCTGCCTGTGGATGTAGCTAACACATTGTTAGTGAACCACGTTAATTCTTGTGTCGATCGTTATTTAATTCTGCATTGCTTTATTGCGTTCGTTATAACATTTTCACTTTGATTTTTTTACAAAACTTTAATTGATTATCTTTTTGAATGTGATTGTGTCTTGTGGTGGTTTAAGTTTTTGACCAAGGGAGAAGGGAGGGAATATCAGACCGGAGAAAGTGGAGCAAGAGGGAGGAGATGGTGACTTTAATTTTGCTCGTGTGGATGGATTGTTAAACCATAAGCTATAGTGTAAAAATTATACCCCAAGACTTTGTGAATAAATGTTTTGTAAGTTTGGTGAGTTACCCTTATTGCTAATATTGATTTTTTTTCCCTAGTAGATGTATTATCTATCAAAAACCATTTACAACCTAAACTTTTCCTAAGACCGAACAAGTCAACCAACCAACTAGGTCAGACTCCTAAAGTCAAAGGCAGGCAACAGAACGAAAGCTATTATACATTATATCATTCAGAACTGATATCCTCTAACCAAGCCTTATCACTATCTGTAACTATTTGTGGTATAAATATACGTATACGGATTAAAATTTGTTGATTTAATCATTTTACTAATATACATTTCTGGATAGAACATCTTTTGAGTTTGTGAGTGGTTTAAACTCATTTAAATTCATAAGTTATTCTTACTTCTTATTTATTTGACGATGAAATTTGATGAAATACACCCAAGATTATGTTGATTTTTGCCTAGTATTAAGACGTATAATTTGAAATTAGAAAACGTATTATCAGGAGGGGAAGGAGATACGGCTGAGGCATTGTTGCCGGAATAAAGGAACTTGGTGTTCCAATTGATATATTACTATTAATTACCGCAACAACCAATATGTTGGAGATAAGGATGGAAAACAAATGAGAGTGATCACTAGTAACAATACACAAATATGAAGATAAGAGATGCCCTACATTAGCTATTAAATTAGTCTTCTGGTTCACTTCTCTGAGATTATGACGAATCTCCCAATAATGGAAACGAGAAAGGAGATGTGATGCGCTCAGCTTGTATTACATATACTGACACAGACATATATATATTTTTCCTAGGGGCTCCATCAGGGAATCCCTTGGTAAGAAGAAGGACCCTAATGGACCAACACCTCTCGCAGGCCAGTCGGCTCAACTACACAGGTCAACGTTTTAGAGTAGGGGGGATATAAGGGAATCCCTACTCCCAAGCACGCACAAGTACGTAGCGAGGTTCGAACTTGTGACCTCAAAGTCACTAATAGAATATAGGAAAAATTGACAACAGAGGTCTCAACTTTGGGTGATAATTTTGAAAATGTCTGAACTATTGATTAACCTGTGTAGGTCCCAACTTTAGAGGGTCTTAACTTTTAGCGGGCCTCGGTGACTTAAAACTGACGATTTTTTTAAAAATCTCACCTAGTTCCTACATCCCTCCCTCAATTAACCCTTTTGGTGTAACCCAAGTTTTACAAGTGATGACCTATTAAGCCAGTTTCCAGTCACTAAGGCCCGCTAAAAGTTAAGACCCCCTAAAGTTGGGACCTACATAGGTTAATCAATAGTTCAAACCTTTTAAAAATTGGAAAAATTGATTTAAACAGTCCCAACTATGGGTGTCCTGACAAAAACAGTCCCAACTATCGTTTTTTATTGTTCAGTCCCAACTTTAACCCCCCCTTTACACTGGTGGTCCAAGTCGACTGATGACTTGCTAAACCGGTAAAAAACCCTATTTTCCTTTTTTTCTTTTTTTTGACCGGTTTCTTCCACCTCTTCCTTCAGTCTTTCTCTCTCCTTCCTCCTTCCTCCCCTTCCCCTACCACCCCTCCTCTCTTCCCTCTCCCTTCCACCCAAATGAAAACCTCCCTCTCACACCCGAAACCCGAAGCCCGTGCTACCGGTGCGGTTGCTGTTGGTTGCGGTGATGGGTCGTGCAAACCTTGCTCGCGTCTCTCTCTCCTTGAGCCGCTGCCGGGGCGGGGAAAGTCTTTCCGGGCAGGGGAGGTGGGGGAAGGGGAGGGGTTTCGAAGGCTGGGGATATATGGCGGGGCGGGGCCGGGGGGAATGTTTTAGGGCGGGGAGAGGGGAAAAAGGAGGTGGGGGAAGGGGAGGGTAGTGGAGGGGAAGGGGGAGGGTAGTGGAGAGGAAGGGTTTCGAGGCGGGGGAATGCGTGGCGGGGGGGGCTGGGGCGGGGGAAAGGGGGGTAGTGGAGGGGAAGGGGAGGGGTTCCGGCGCGGGGTGGTCGGGGATACGTGGGCTGGGAGGGGTGGGCGACGGGGAGGGGTGGTTGGGGATGCGTGGGCTGGGGAGGGGTGGCGGGGGGCCGGGCTGGGGAGGGGTGGCTGATGGCGAGAGGAGAGGAGGAGGGAGAAGTGAAGGAAGGAGGGATAAAGAAGATTGAAAAAAAAAATTAAAAAAATGGCAAATTACCTGCTACAGCAGGTTTTTTACCTGCTACAGCAGGTTTTTTACCTGCTGTGACTACTATTGTAAAACACCCTTCAAAGTTGGGACTGAACAATAAAAAACGATAGTTGGGACTATTTTTGTCAGGACGCCCATAGTTGGGACTGATTAAATCAATTTTTCCTTAAAAATTATCACCCAAAGTTGAGACCTCTTTTGTCAATTTTTCCTAGAATATATGTTAATATCTTCTGTTTTTGTAAATATTGTTATGTTAGGCAAGTGTATATCCCTACCCCTTGTTTATAGGAATCGGTTAGTATAATGTATGTTGTATATATTCTCCTTCCAGTAATGATAGAAGGCACAAATCATTCTCTTTCATGGTATCAGTAGTTTTATGTTTCACTCATCCCCTTCTTCCGATGTGTGACCTCATCTCCTCCCACCTCCTATTCGTCAGCCTTCTCCCTCCCGTAGGCCGCCATGCCTAAATCCAAAACCATTTTCCACCCGGCGTTGGCAGTATCCAACATTAAGAACCACATCCCCATCACTCTTGAGATGGAGAACGTTCATTACTCTACTGGGTTGAACTCTTTAAAATTCATGCCTACTCTCATCGTGTCATTAATCACATCATTCCTCCCGCCGCTGATAAAGAAAAGGAGAAGGTATCATCGACGTCTGAGGATCTTGAATTGTGGTCTACTCTCGACGCCACTGTTTTACAGTGGATCTATTACACTATGTCCAATGACCTCCTGCACACCGTCATCGAACTGGAAGCAAAGGTCGTTGATGCGTGGATCGGACTCGACGGAGAGACATTTTCCAAGATAACGAGCACTCCCTTGCCGTTACTTTAAAGCAGGAATTTTCTCACACCTTCCTGCGTGATTTTCCTAATGTCTAAGTCTATTGTACGTCAGCGTCTTAAACTCCTCTTTGATCAACTAGAAAATGTGGGTCCTCCTTTCACTAATAGTCGTTTGGTTCTACAACTTGCTCGGGCTTCACAGACGCTTACAAAAATGTCGGCACGTTAATTCATCAAGCCAAACCTCTTCCTCAATTTTACCAAGCACGTTCCATGCTTACTCTTGAGGAAGCTAGCCTTGTCAAAAAGGCCGCCACCGATGACTCCGCTCTTCTTACTGCCTCCCCTCGTGAGTTTGATGACAACTTTTTCTCTTCTGACAGCAAGCCATTCCACCGTGGCAATCCTATAAATTCTCATTCTTCTCATCATAACAAGAAAAATTCAGGGGGTGGCCGTTCCGGCGGCAGTCCCAGTGGTGGTCAGTTGCAGACTGGCAATGGCCATCCTTCTGGGTCCCAACAGCAGCAGTGGCAACCCACTCAAGTTGCTCCATGGCAACAGTGGATGTGGACTCCCCCTCCCCTTGGGCACTTCCACCTTGTCCATACCCCTCCTATATCCTTGGGTCAGGCCCAAAAACACTGATCGTCCCTCCACAGGCATACTGGGCCCTTGTCCTCATCAGGCTTATCAAGCTGATGCTCCCTGCCCAACCGATATTGATGCAGCTTTTCACACTATGACTCTCCCTCCACCGGATCCCAACTGGTATATGGACACGGGTAGAGCTGCACACAAACCGGTCCGGACCGGAATTTGGACCGGACCGGACCGGTCCTGGGATTCCTGTCCGGTCCTCGCTCCAAGGAAAAAGTGGATTCCGGGTAACCGGTCCGGTCCGGGTTATAACCGGTGGAAACCGGTCCGGACCGGTTGACTCGGTTTTTGTAAAAAAAAAAAAATTTGCATTTACTAAAGGCTAAATATCAGTAAGTCTTTTACCCATTTTCAAAAACTAAACCCTAGCATATCCAGGCATCCAGCCGCACAACGTTCTCTCTCTTCTCCAAGACTCCAACTTCTTCCCACAGCAGCGCTTCTCCGACGCTTCTCAATGCAAAACAGTGCCTTCTCTTCGTTCTCCGTCTTCTCCATTTACTGTAACTTATTAATTCTCTTTATTTTCCTTTTTTAAAAAAAAAATTTGTGCATAATTGAGACGAAATACCTACATATTTGAGTCGAATTTCTGATTTTCTTTAATCCGATTTCGTGCTTTTATTTTCGTATTTTATTTCTATTTGAATCTGATTTCGTGTTTTTATTTCTATTTGAATATATCTTTTATTTTCGTATTGATCTGTTTATATTTTGTGTATTGAATATGATTTCGTATTGAATATGATTTCTGTTTAATACTAGTGATATGGTGGAATTGGGTCCAATTTTTCATTTTTTAATTGTTTTTCAGTGGAGTTTCGAAACGACCAAATGACAGTGCAAGACTTGTTATGACTACTATTATTGGAATTGTTTTTGGGTTTTTCATTGGAGTATCATTTCCTTCAGTTTATGATAAGGTAGATTAATTAATTTTGTAATCAATTTTTTATATTGTTGTTCATGTTTGACTGGAATTTAGTAATGTATAGTCAGTCCATTGAGAGTGATGTGATTTGTTTTCCATATTAAATTATCATCAAGACTTATATCGTCATTTGATGGAAACTTGGCGGGCGGTAAAAGTTCTGGCCAGTCCCTTGAAGATCTTGGAACTGCATTTTTTCTTCTGACTGGTAACGTGTCCAAAACAGGTCCAACCGGTCCAGACCTGGACCGGACCGGAAAAAACAGGTCCGGTCCGGGTTCGCGCAAATGGACTGAACCGGTCCACCGGTCCAGCCGGGTCCGGTCCGGTTCTGGACCGGTGTGCAGCCCTTGACACGGGTGCTACCTCTCATATGATCTCTACTCAAGGTAATCTCTCGTCCTATTTTCCTTTGAGCAACATTCGTGGTATAATTGTTGGAAATGGCCATTCTATTTCAATTAGTGGTTATGGTAGCACACAATTGACCCCACCTCACCCTCCTCTATCTCTCAATACTATATTACATGCTCCCAAACTTGTTAAAAAATTGGTTTATGTCCGTAAATTTACTGTTGATAACAACGTTTCTGTGGAGTTTGATCCTTTTGGGTTTTCTGTGAAGAATCTTCATACGGGGGTAGCTGTAATGAGATGTGAAAGCCAAGGCGAGCTTTTTTCAATCACTTTAACTACTTCTCCAAAAGCTACCATATCTCCTCATTTTGCTGCTTTAGCATCCTCTCTTTAGCATGATCGCATGGGTTGTCCGGGGTCTCCCATATTAAATTATCTTAAGCGAAATGAGTTGATTGATTGTACTAATTCTAGTTCTTCTAAAATTTGTCAATCATGTCCACTTGGAAAACATGTGAAGTTGCCGTTTGTTGCATCTAATAATTCTACTTGTATGCCATTTGATACTCTTCATAGTGATATATGGACTTCTCCAGTTTTAAGTTGTTCATGCCATCGTTATTATGTGCTTTTTGTGGATGATTTTTCTAATTTTCTATGGGCTTTTCCCCTACCCGGGGTAAATCCCAAGTTACATCCATATTTACTTCTCTTCATGCTTACATCAAAACTCAATTTGAACAGGAAATTAAAAATGTCCAATGTGATAATGGAAAAGAATATGATAATGGGCCTCTCTTCACACTGTGTCAACAAAATACAATCTCTTTCCGATTTTCTTGTCCATATCTTCATCTCAAAATGGCAAGTTGAGCGAAAATACGAGCCATCAATAATATAGTTTGTACTCTCTTGGCTCATGCCTCTCTACCATCCTCATTTTGGCATCATGCTCTACAAATGGCTACATATTTACTTAACATTCTTCCAAGCAAATTACTCGCCTATAAATCTCACATACTCTACCAAAAAGCTCCCTCCTACTCTCATCTTCGGGTTTTTGGGTGCTTGTGTTACCACTTTTTCCCTCCACTACTATTCACAAACTTCAACCCCGTTCCACCCCGTATGTGTTCCTTGGCTACCCTTTCCAATCATCATGAATACAAATGTTATGATTTGTCCTCCAACAAACAAAATCATTATAAGCCGTCATGTTTTGTTTGATGAAACGGAATTTCCATTTTCCAAACTTCACAAACCATCCTCTACATCATATGATTTTTTGGATGATGGTATTTCTCCCTACCTAATACATCATATCACCAAACCTGCCACTGAGCCCAGTCAGTCGGCCCAACACACATCCCCTTCAGCAGCTCTCTCACACGCTGCTCATTCTTCACTAGTGGGCCTCCCCCCATTCATCATACTTTCGTCCCAGCTCCTCCTTGTACCTCGCCCACAACTCCCTCAACCGAAATCCGTTCCTCTCCTGGCCCAACAGCAACACTAGGCCCATCTTTGCCTAAACCCCATGCTACGCCACTCACTCACCAGCCTATTCTTTTGCCTCGCAAACCGATTACTCGAAGCCAACATGGCATTACCAAGCCCAACACCAAATATCAACATGGTCTTGTCACTCAAACCATAAAATCTCCCCTTCCCTGTAATCCTGTGTCTGCTCTTAATGATCCAAATTGGAAATTGGCCATGACTGACGAATATAATGCTCTCATTGAAAATAGGACGTGGGATTTAGTTCCTCGTCCACCTGATGTTAATGTGATTCGTTCCATGTGGATTTTTAGGCATAAAGAAAAATCTGACGGTTATTTTGAGCGCCACAAAGCTCGTCTTGTAGGTGATGGTGCAGGTCAACAGATTGGCATTGATTGTGGAGAGACTTTAAGTCCAATTGTCAAACCCGCCACTATTCGCACTGTCCTTAGTCTTGCTCTCTCCAAAGCTTGGTAGATTCATCAACTCGACGTTAAAAATGCCATCCTTCACGGTGATCTCAAGAAAACTGTATACATGCATCAACCCATGGGTTTTCGTGATCCTCAGCATCCAGACTACGTCTATCTTCTTCGAAAATATCTCTATGGGCTCAAACAAGCTGCACGAGACTGGTACAAAAGATTTGCAGATTATGTGTCCTCTATTGGATTTTGCCACAGCACCTCTGATAATTCTCTCTTCATTTACCGTAAAGGTACTGATATGGCCTATCTTTTTTTATATGTTAATGACATTATTTTGACAGCTTCTTCTGATGATCTTCGTAAGTCCATCATGGCTCTTCTTGGTTCAGAATTTGCGATGAAAGATCTGGGCCCTTTGAGTTATTTTTTGGGCATTGCTGTCACCCGTCATGATCATGGACTCTTTCTCTCTCAAAATAAATATGCTAAAGAAATTATAGAGCGTGCAGGTATTTCATCTTGTAAGCCATCTCCCACTCTGGTAGACACTAAACCCAAATTAAGTGCTACATCTAGCACTCCTTATGATGATCCATCTCATTATCGGAGTTTAGCCGGTGCATTACAATACCTTACTTTCACTTGGCCTGGCATCTCTTATGTTGTGCAACATATATGTCTTTTTATGCACAGTCCTTTGGATATGCACATGCATGCTTTGAAGCATATTATACGCTATATAAAGGGTACATTGACTCATGGTCTTCACCTATACCCTTCTTCCTCCTCTACCCTTGTTTCATACACTGATGCCTATTGGGGTAGTTGTCCCAATACTCGTTGCTCCATATTAGGCTATTGTGTTTTTCTTGGTGACAACTTACTCACTTGGTCATCCAAGAGGCAGGCTACCTTATCTCGCTCTAGTGCTGAAGCTGAATATCGCGGTGTTGTGAATGTTGTTTCTGAATCATGTTGGTTACGCAACCTACTTCTTGAGCTTCATTGTCCCATCAAGAAAGCTACTTTAGTTTATTGCGATAATGTTAGTGTCATATATTTATCTGGTAATCCTGTTCAACATCAGCACACTAAACACATCGAGATGGACATCCATTTTATTCGCGAGAACGTCGCGCGTGGCCGAGGTTGTGTTCTCCATGTTCCTTCTCGTCATCAAATTGCCGACATATTCACTAAAGGTCTTCCTTAAATTCTCTTTGAAGATTTCAGGGACAGTCTCAGTGTTTGTCCTCCTCCCGCTTCGACTGAGGGGGTGTAATAGAATATATGTTAATACCTTCTATTTTTGTAAATATTGTTATGTTAGGCAAGTGTATATCCCTACCCCTTGTTGATAGGCATCAGTTACTACAATGTATGTTGTATATATTCTCCTTCCAATAATGATAGAAGGCACATATCATTCTCTTTCAGTCACAAGGTGAGTTCCCCACTACATCCATCAAGCAAGCTTGGTTATACTGATATATACATCCATAATAATTATTATCACATGCATGGGGCTCATATACAAGGCTAAATACACTACCAATTAATATAAGCCCACATGCTAATAAACTAAAGTAACTTGTTTTCCAAATAACTACTAATTTCGATTTATCGTGTGCTACATTGATTCGCAATAAAACGTTTTTACGGATTGAAGTTAAGTTATTGACTCTTCCAATTAATTTAGATATTTTGCTTGTTTCGTACTTTGCTCCTTAGTATTTGCAGGTTTAGTATGAAAAGTCTGAAGGGAAAAGGAGCAAGATTATTTATGTATTGTGTATTGTGAATGGAGATTGTATTAGTTAAGTTAGTCAGCATTGATTCTTATAATGTTTATCATATTGTATTGGAAAATTAGCTAATTAATACTGTTATGCAAATCAAGGTTAAGTAAACTTATTATGTTGTAAGTCCAAAACCCACAGGTTTTGATCAAGATTTATTGTTGTTTAAATGTTAATTGAGATTAGAAAGTGTTAAGCATGTTTTATTAGTAGGTCATAAGAGCGGGTCATCATGTATTAGTATTTATTATCATTCTTTTAATAAGGTTTCCATGTTTAATTTTTCATGTCTGGTACTGAGTGGTTTGTTGGTTAGGGTTTAGGTGAAAACCAATAACCATAATTGCTTTAGGTGCTTGAGTATGAGATTAGGCGTTTAATTAGGACTATTCACTGATCAATATCATGATAATTATTTGCTTGCATTCTTTTGGCCTCTTAAGTGTTTTTTAGCTCATACCTTAATCAAATTGAAAGAGAAGATTAATTAAGATTAAGGATTAAGAGTGAGATGTTGAGTGAGGGTTTTATAAATTGACATTATTCTTATCGATCTCTTCGTTTCATATTTGAGAACATGCATGGAAGTGAGATACTTGTGTGATTTAGATAGTTTTTGTGCACCTTTGGAAGAGGGATTAGGACTTTTTAAGAGTCTATATCACTTCAATTAGTTGCTTACTCATATTTCCTCTAAGTTTCATTTCCTTGATGATTACCTAAAACATGCATTTGCTGGTGTTTGTTCCCTTTCCCCTAATCTGTTCAGCTTAAGTTCGTCGTAGTTAATCGTATATGTTAGCTATTTTCTGTATAAATGTTTATTTTATTTTAGTTGGTAAATTGACAACGATCAACTTTTTCTTGGGCCTAACTTATATTAATTAACCCTTGTCGGTAGTTAGTATTAGTCCTTGTGGAAGAATGACCCGTAGCTTATTTATCGCTTTAGTTAGTCTAATGGTAAGTTAGGTAGTTTGGTAAGGAGTTATCTTTAATTAATGATGCAAAAATCCTATATCATCTTCTCATATTGGATTGTATTTGAGTTGGATATGGACTACTTTGTCAGTTAATCACAAAAATCAGTTTAAAGGAACTAATTATATTTTATACTATTACATAGATTTTTATTAATAGTTCCACTTGAATGACTCATATAGCAATATAGAGTTTTTCTCATATAAGGTACGGTTGCACTATTTTAATTTGCAGCCCTCTCAGGCTCTCACAACCCAAAAAATAAACATTTCTGGAGATTAGTTGAAATGGAAACTTAACATACTCTAAAGCTTATTCATTGGTGCACACTAATTGGGTTTATATCACCTAGGACTTAATTTGCAACCATGTCTTACAAATTTTCTGGATATCAATACTATCTTACCGCAAAAATCAAAGATTAACCGTTTTCTCCTTGTCCCTGAGTTCTTGTTCCTCCATGGTATCACATAACACCTGATTTCTTGTCTCTGGCAAAAGAATAACCAAGAAACCACATAGAAGCATTGCCAACCCAAACACCCCATAAGAGTATAGCAAGTTTCCTCTCCCTAGCAAGACCAAAATCGGATCCAAAACCGTGCCCAAATTCGTCGCTTGTCTCACCAATGATGAGGCAGAACTTCTTATACAAGTTGGGAAGAGCTCCACAATGTACATCATAGCCATATTGTATGCCATACATGCAGAAAACATAGATATAAGCTCCATTCCAAGAAGTAGACCTCCAACTTTACCCCTCCCTATGATAGATAGGACCATGCTCATTGCACCACTAAGTGTACAAAATCCGAGCAACGAAATTCTACGATTGCACCTTGGAATCCAAAATAGGAAAGCAAGCAATGAAGAGGACAACGATAATAGAGCATGGTACACCGAGGTCAAGTAGATATCAGATCCTAAGCCTCCGACACCCAAGAACATTCCGAAGTACATGAGTCCGATGCCAAAAGCAAGCAACATTGATACAATTAGGCGTTTGGCAGCCCATCTTTACTCATCAAAATCTTGTACGATGCAAAGGGATTACTATTACTAGTATTATTGCGCAAGTTTTGTTGTGTGTACTTTACTATCATCTCCAAGCTTAGGCTCATTTGAGAGCTTGTAGGTCCGCCTAGACTCGTCAATACATCTATGGCATCGCGGTCACGCCCTTGCAACAGTAGCCATCTTGGTGATTCGTACATGAAAAAAATAAGCCAAAATGGTGAATATAATTCCAGGAATTGAAGTTAACAAGTACAGGATTCTCCATGAATAACCCTTGCCTATATAACTAATACCCGTCAAAACTAATAGTCCTAGTGAGGAGGAGATGAACCCAAGCATTACTGCTTGTGATCGCCATTTTTTTGACACCCTTTCGGTGAACAAAATGATTGCACACATGGGAAGAGGCGCGCGACCAACACCACTCAAGAACCTAAACACGGAGTACACCCAAATATTGGGAGCAAACGCGGAGGCGAGTGCTGCAACGTACAGCACCAAGGACGAGATGCATAGGAGATTTTTTCGCCCGAGTGATGAATCACCGAGTGTGGCTAGCACCAACCCGCCTAACAAGCAACCTACGAAGTAGGAAGTTGCTGGGAGGCCGGTGATGAATGAGCTAGCACACTCGAGATTCCACTCGGATATGATCGAAGTATGCACGTTGTGGCTGCCATCCCAAGCCCAATCGGACCGTGCGAGGCTGCATAGGTTCGATTTATTGGCGATGCACGAGGTGTTGTTAGTACCCGTGCAGTGCCATGTTGGTTGAGCGTGAGTGAATATACTTATGAAAGTTTGTAAACTTTCAAAGAAAGGTGATAATGATGTGAAGATGCTTTGTAGGATTTGAGTTAAAGTTAAGAGTCCAATACTTTGCTCAAAAATCTCTTCC
Source organism: Beta lomatogona (assembly GCA_947646795.1). Taxonomy (NCBI): domain Eukaryota; kingdom Viridiplantae; phylum Streptophyta; class Magnoliopsida; order Caryophyllales; family Amaranthaceae; genus Beta; species Beta lomatogona. Next base: position 4,224 of record CANSNZ010000157.1, on the reverse strand, counting down.
ACGGAGATTAAGAATGGAAGAGCTTTCACCTCTTCTTGGTGATCAGGTGCTGCTGGACTTTCGTGTGCCATCAGATTTTGAAATTAAATTCAAGATGGATAGCGCCGATACCTCCCTTGAGAAGAGGGTCTCCTAATTTTTTCTTTGTACCTTTTTAAAAAAAAATTTGATAGAACCGCTAAATTGTTCTATAAGGTTGAACAAGAGATGATATATGATGAGGTTATAGCAAGAAAAACACTTTATGTTATAAATGAGATACTGTTATATAGCATATTGAATTACACAACAGTTTTAAATTTGGTACTGGTATAATTTGTACTCAAATTTGTTACGAAACTTAGAAATGGATTTCCTTACTCGAAAACTGAATGGCAACGAAGCATCATGCACGCTTATATATAGAGCCCCAAGGAGATATTAAGACCACAGTGGCTTATTAAAAGTAAGTTACAAATAGCTAATTAAAATAGTACGTGCTTTCTATCACTTTTAGGATTATTCGTATCGAATTGAATCACTACAACTAGCTTCCTTGTGAAGTAAAAAGAGCAAGTCACTTAATGAGATTATATTAAAATACTGATCAATAGGTGTTGTATATCAGGCCAATTTAATTTTTGTGATTCGTTTTTAGAGTTTACACTTGTGCCTGGTCGAGCTATACGTCATAATTTGTCGTGATTCTAAGCCTATTAGGTTACTCTAGGGCCCAATCAGACAAGAAACGTACCTCGCTTGGTTGAATAGGACCTTTATATGTTGGTTTTGACACATTTTGATCCTATGAAAATGTGGAACACTTTAGTGTAAATATGTCTCATACATGAGGAGGGTGAAAAAACCCATAACTTTATCTATCCTATTTGTAGTTTTTAGCCATGAGTATAGTAATATAATATTTTCCCACTTTCTCATTTATTAATTAGGTTTTATGCTCTTCCTTATTTTAATGTTGGTGGTGCTTACAATCACTACTAGATTAGGAATACTAGCATTGAGTTGAATCCTTATGTCTTCATTACATGTGATGGGTTACTACTCAGCTTTATTGATATGTGTACATTTTATTTTGTGATTTTTGTGGCTGTCACTTGGTGGGTGGCGTGCTCTACATTGGTGCGGGTTCAAGATTTGAAGTTCTCTAACGTTGAAGGGTTCGGATTACTAGAAGTACGAATAGTAGTATTATTTGTTATTTTGAAGCGAGGTCGCTCAATCTTGTAATAGTTGTCGTTAATTAGTTGTTTTCCATTTTTATATTTAAGAGGCATTAATGCGCTAGCAATTGGAGTTTGATCGTGATGGATCGTCTTAGTCCTAAAGAAGGACGTGATTTCTCCATCGAAATAGGTAGATTTGATTGATAAGAAAATATGATTGCTATGTTAAATTTCTCGTAATTGCCTTATTTATTGGGTGGCAATTTATGGACAATCTTATGTAACTACTAACTATCATCGAGTTCTCTTAGGAAGATTGAAATGAAACAAAATGAGTAGTTTATTGTGAGATATAAAGAAACTAATATACATGTATACATTTATTTGTGGCCCTAGAGAGTACGTTGCATCCTTGATAATGAGTGGAGAAAGTGCTAGTAGAGGCGCTCCACATTCAGGAAACAAGTTTGTTGTGCTTTCATATGTGTTACCATTTATGGCACTTGGAAAGCAAGGATTAACAATGCTTTGTGACATCATGATGTACCTACTTGGTCCTTATTATTATTTCTTGATGCAATGACACTATGTTTAGAATTGAAAATAATTAATAGATAAAGTTAGTGTTCATAATCGGTTACGTTAATCCTTCTTAATTTGTATTGGAAATTAATCAGGTCATTTTATTAGTTGAAGTTGTGTTGTTTGGTGGGATACATCATGTATATTGATGGGTTGATGTTTTAGAAATTTGGTGCTAGGTTCTTCCTGAGGGTGTCGATGGGAATAATCTTTTTTGATAAAGTCTTGATTGTTCTTATCCATGACAACTAGAATTAATTCTTATTAAGTTACGAGTTTTTTAGTTTAGAGGCCAGTGTATAATTAATAGTAGATGCAGCTTTTGCCAAGGATTCCACGACGGCCATTGATAAGGTTATTTTAGTAGCTTAGTGGGCTACGTACTTTGGTGGTTTTTCTTGATACTACGTGCTGCAATTGATCCATTTAGATGTTTTCAGGTCTCACGGCAATTAGTACGTATATTAGCCATTAGCAAGTGCATTGCGGAGTCATTCATATATGATTTTGTCCATAGTGCTTCCAATTGACTACATCAACCAATGCCTCCACCCAAAAATAACAATAAAACATATAAAAAATAACTTCTCTATTTTTTTTTTAATTGCAACATATATTTTTAAGGTTAAACTTGACAAATTTTGACCGCATATATATCAAATGTAATCAATATTAATTATCAAGTGATATATTGTTAGATTAGTCTTTTATAACTTTTGGTTATACCTAATTAGCAATCTTAATAATCATAGTACATATTGAAGTACATAAAAAAGATATGTTGCAATTAAGAAAGAACGGAAAACGATATATATAGAGATGAATTTGAGAAGGGACGAAGGCTCGGAGGCATTCTTTGAGAGAAAACGGATCTTGTTTAATTATTGTTTCATTGAACCTCCATTATTTATGGTTATTTAATCATAACTTTGCGTGAAAACTGCATATATATATTTTTATGTTTAGATTATATAAATTGCATACGACCTCCACTTTTAGTACTTGTAATGTTGAAAAGTGCGCAAGAATCAAAGAGAGGATCGAGATAGTGAGAAATAAAAAAAGCTGTACTAGGAGAGAGAAAGAAAAAAAATATATTGTCAAAATTGTCGATATTGCCAGTCTTAGATAACTTTCTAAAAAAAAAAAAAATATTGTAAGTATTAAAAAAGTATTAGACTATAAACAATATAGTGTATCCTGCAATTGAAATGTACAGTCTAACTTTAATTATGCAATTTCTTTCTTATTTATAAATATGTGAAAATGACTTCATATATAGAACATAGAATATATTTTACTTATTCTCTTTTTTTCTAAAAGCATAAATATGTGAAAATGACTTCATATATAGAACATAGAATATATTTTACTTATTCTCTTTTTTTCTAAAAGCTTAAAACCACTAGCTACTTTGGTGTTGGTGAGAATATAATTTATGAACATGTACTACGACAAATATTTATTTCTGCTAGGGTTGAAGCAGAAAAGATGAATGAGAATGCGACAGGCATTACTGTATAGTGATGTATGTAACTAGTTTTCATGTCCTTAAGTTGGCAACTTTTGCCAAGGAAACATTATTATCCAAACAAATTAGTGAAAAAAAAACCAAACCTAGGTACATCGTACGTCACATTGCTCGATAGCATATGTATGTAATATATATGTATATAGTCAAAAACCCAAAAAAGTTAGCACAGGCCACTTTCTCCCTACTGCATCATTTCCGAATTCTATATTAACATGCAAATCATTATCTTATCAACTTGGATGTAAATAATTAAGCTTGAGTCATTGTTCCAGATCTTCGTTGGAAACTTCGGCTTTTCTGATCCATTAGAATTGTTAACTACTCATGTCTGCATCATTTCCAATTTAATGCTAACATGCAGAGGGATACGTGATTATTATGGATATGAGTGGTAAACCTCGTGCGTCGAATACGATAAGAAGCTTGCTCTAGACCGCGCATTCCTCCCCACATAACCCGTGGCTTCCTCGCTACATTTCCTCGCTCTACCCCCCCTTTCGCCGGCTCGGGAAATTTTCAACCCCGTCCGCCATTGCCTCCTAGATCGACCACCACAACGCATAAAAACTCACTACGTTTCCTCAGCTCTACCCCTATACCTAGCCCCTGCATGAATGTACACCCGGTGATTGGATAACCCGTTGTACACTTAGTCCGGATTGAAGGCCTCAATTAATCCGGAAAATCTATACTTTCTGCTTTCTTAATAGACAAATCATATTAACTTTTGACACTATTTGGATATAACTTTGACCATTTTTAGTTACTATTTTGTAAAAATAAATGTCATTTTTTTAATTAGCTGTCCAGCATTACATACGTATATTTTCACAATGAGCATTTTTGCAATTTGTGAAAATATATAATCATGTATTGACACAAAGTTACAGGACTGGGCAGCCAGGCTAGCTTAATATCAGATATAATTTTGAAATTGAGAAGTAT